>JABCKK010000047.1:0-27752 GCA_018221785.1 Calocybe gangraenosa
CTGGTTACGAGGGTGAATGTTTGGTGATGGTAGCATTGGTTTCATCCACACCTAAACGTCCGACATATAACAGAAACGGAGAGGTAAGAGCTCGTAGCTAAATACAAACTTGACATCTACATAATGATACAACCAGCCGATGCGGATAACAGCGACTACTGATCTGTCAGATTGCAAGGTGGGATCAAGTCCAACACTCACCTGTACTAGCTAATCGTGATGTAGCATGACCGAAAAGTCACTTTGGCACAAGTTTATTCTTGGGCGTAAAATATATAGATTCGGGATCTCAGCACGGGGACGGTTGTGCATATAGACGTGAATTATGAAAATGACAAGCTGTAAGGAGCTGGGCGTCGCCCTTAATCACAACCACAAGGACCTAAGTTATCTCGAAGCATTGGAATGAAGATGACCAAACTCGTCGGTCATTTTATCCACCGAATGCCATCATCCGTGGATGACAGCCGTTTGTCAAACTCCAAAGCGCGCGCCCATGAGCGTCAAGTGAAACGGTGGGTAAGCGGCGGCATAGTTCTTGTTGGGCTGTATCAAAGCCTTTGATTATTTGGGCTCAGCGAAGCCAACGCTTGAGATGCCAAGTCACTTATTCAGTGCTTCCAGCTCCTAGAAAAGAGGTCAGCATAAGCTAAACATACAATCAAGGTATGGTACCAAGGCTTTGACTTCGGCTTCCAGCGCCTCAACTTCGTTCTCGAGTTTCTGGCGTTGCTTAGTGAGCATTTGTAAACGTCGGGCTTCAGCTTTCTGTGGGCCCAGTATGGCTGCTGTGGCACGAGGTTTCGCTTTGGCAGCGTCCACCTGGAATAAAAAAGAAAATTAAAACCAAGTAAAAGAAGTGAGGGCGAACGCTAACCTTGGTTTGCAAGGCGCTCTCCTTCTTGCGCAAAGCTTTTAGCCCGTTCTCAGCGAGCTCGATGAGCTGATTCACCGCCGGTTCAATCTCGTCGACAAGATCTGTCTTGTATTTCTTGACAGTGCCCTCATCAACTAGAAGGAACACCTGATTATGTATATATGAGATGAGGCCGACGTCATTGATTAAGCGGAACTCCTAACGCACCCTTTGATTCTCCAGTATTTTATTCATCCTTGGGAGATCGCGGGTACCATTACGTAGTAGTTTCTGTACTTCATGCGTCTGTAATAGCTTGGTGTTTGAAGTGGATGGATGTGATGATCATGTGCCGTTACCTCTTCACAGCAGTCTTCAAGTGCCATAACGCATTCCGCTAAATTAGGCGGGCATATAGCCTCAGTGTCTCCACGATATGTTTCTGGTCCCCCAGCGAATATGGATTCCCGTCCTTTGAAATTTGCATGTGATGGACGCGACATAATGAATAACACGCCTCGTTGTGGACTGCTTGGTACATATAAAAAGCAAAACCCGGAGGTTCAATAAATTGCTTCATGTCACGTGTATCAATATTAGAACTCCGACGTCTGTATAAATTTCCGAAAATTTTCAGTTTTCTTTCCCTCAAGTGTCCGACTTCAACCCTCCGAAGCGCCAGCTCACGCAACAGACGTTGACTCTTCTGAATGGTGTTTTAATTTCAGGTTGACGGAGCGGAAGTGTCTTTCGGGATGCTCACGAGAGGAAGCAGCACCTCAGCTCACTTTTGATTTCCGAGTCCACTTCGGTGTTGAATCAGTGTCAGAAGGTTGACGTTGTCGTGTGTGCATAGTCATATTCCTGTACCTGCCGTATCACTCTGCAAGGGGCTGCTACTATGTGGCTTTGACGGTTTGGTTAAACCATGACTAGAACATACTTCTTGATGTAGAAAACCTATCTTTAAAAGTTTAATCCAACAAATGTTTGGCATTCGTATCCTGATGAACATTGTTGCTATTTTTTTGCGCGGCTTGCGACCATCATCAGGTGCTGCTATTGCATATGTATGTCTACCCATGTAAGTAATATCAGATCAATCATAGGTTCGGAACCTGTATGTATTTTTGTTAAGCAACCCGAAACTCATGAGCAGCTTGCTTCAGGATCAAATACAATTTCCTCACGCCCTCATGGTGCTTGTCCATTCATAGATTGGTAAGCGTCTTGTCAGGGACTCTGAGCGGTGCTTGAGATCAGCTGGACGGAAACATTACAGCCGATCACTCCAACTCTGACAGTCCCAAGATAACGAGTATGATGTAGCAGAGCTGATGGATTGTTTTGTTTGGTAACCCTGGAACCCTCGATGAATTGGGCCCAAATCCGAAGCCTATTCGAACTGTCGATCTTTAAACTTCTCTGGGCATGGATTCAATTCTCAATATCAATATTAGTCGAAACCTTGGCGAAAAGTTTGCAAATCCACATCAATCTTCCGAGGAGGACGCGCTTACAGCAATAATTATAACTTGAGTTGACAGTGTGATCCAGTGATGAGGTCTTCTGAGCGGCCATGCCATGGGTATGTATAAATTCAATTCCACCCAGGTTATTCTTCAGACCCGCCCTCACCTGCTTGCCATGTTCAACGACTTCACTCCTCACGAAGCTGCGCTACTGAGCTCCCTCTGCGCCACATTGTTATATGGTAATGTATGGTATTTGACTTTAACACAACCTGCCTAACATGTCCTTGGCTTTCTAGGCATCAAGTATGTAGTCTCCATTGTCTTCTTCTGACTTGGCTAAAAGCTCCCTCTACTTAGTGTGGTTGTGTTCTTTTCTTGTGTATATATTCTCCTCCAGCGTCGGGACCAGGGAGGGAACGTAGCTTGGTTAGTAATGCTTCGGTGTTATGGCCGTCCACACTCGGATTAATCAATGACACATGTAGGGTTCTCATGGGCGCAGCAGTTGCTCAATTCCTTGCGTCAACACTCCACATTGGAAACAGTTGGCGTACTGTGGTCATGGGCTTTATTTGGACCGCAAACACCCCTGGAGGTGCAATCAAATTTTTCACTACGAATCCTACTAAGCCGGTCGAGATTATTGCAAAAGTTCTCATCATTGTCAATGTGAGAGAATGATCGAGGCTGTCAAATGATGGAGCTGATTAACGTTTGATTACTGTTTTAGTCTATCTTCGCTGATAGTGTGCTTATTTGGCGCATGTACATCGTCTGGGGGCAGAATCGGGTGATCTGTATTCTACCTGTGTGTCAAGTATATTTCTATGCACCAATGCAACATACTAACCTGTCGCCCGTCAGATGATTTGTACAGTCGTTTATTCTGGTGATTATTCTTATTCTACAGCGGGGGGTAGCATTAAGCTAACGAAATGTTCATACAGTCGTGTACTTTGTTGGAATCGGCAAGCTTACCCATCCTGTGGTGGGTGGAGATCCTTTAGGGTTCGTCGACTGGCTCGTCGCTGGCCTCTCGGTCTCACTAGGTACAAACATCATTGTCACCGGAATGATCGCAGGCCGGATCTGGTGGCAAGCCCGCACCACGGTCGACCACGTCTTTGCAGGATCCTCCCAATATATGGCAATCGTTTGGACACTGATTGAGTCTGGCGCTGTGTATACCCTCACAGCTATATTGACGATCGCTTTCTCCATCGAGAAGAAACAAGTCGGAGGGTTCTTGTCTAACCTGTTCATTCAGATCGCTGTAAGTTTACCCTCTGCATCTGCATACACATAGCTCAAAGCCTGGCGGCCGTATGCAGGGGATTGTGCCCACGTTGATTATCGTGCGTGTCGGCCTTCGCCAACACTTTGGATCGCGTCCAGGGGTTTCCCTCCCGTTAAAGTTCAGTAGACAAGGGAATACACAGCCGTCCACAGCGGCGGCTACTAGTGTTACCGAGGTGGAGAATCGCGAATTGGACGTATTTGAGCATAAGAAACATTCACTCGATGTTTGATAACGACGAAGACGATTCCTATTTATTTACTTGGTGACGCATATCTATGTACGCAGAAAATATCTTCATTTATTTCTTCGGGACATTCGTGGAGTATAGTCAGTGTGCTGTGTAGGTATATATAGAATATATACATAGGTTGTGCCCGAACATTTGACCAGCTTGAGAGGACTTTCCATTCAATTATGACAAACTTCTCCATCTCATACATTCGGACGCCCAACTGATAGATAAATATAGGCTAGCTGCTCGAAGGAGTGAAAGTCGTGTCACTTGTGCAGGATTTGGTCGACACTGAAGGTAGTGACGATTTGCATGATGGGCACATACGTACGGGAAGGGCGAACTGGGCGGCGTTCACCCCCGTAAAGAAGCTCGAACGTACGTTTGTGATCGCAGTTCACATACGTCATGACTATGAAGTACCGCCCAACTGCGTCGCTGGGCCGGTGACAGAAATTCGGCACCGTGACGGGCGTGTGGCAGAGGGAGATAAAGCCCTAACTTTACATTAAGCACGCCAGGAGGAGGTATGGCATCGCTGGTGGTTTCGCTGGTGGTTTCGCTGGTGGCGAGAAGCAACCTATCACTTGGTACAGCAAAAATGGGACGGTAGCCACAGTATGTAGTATCTCTAGTGAGAACTGTGAGAGGCCATTCGTCGATAAAGAAAACAGGAGCAATGATTCGGATATCATGACATTAGGTGAATCAAGGAGATACTACTTTCGAGTGTCATGTCCATGTGCTACTGACACTAGACGTTGGGTATTGACACTGGAGTTACAGGACAGTTCGAGAGATCCAGCTATAGTTTTCCAGTCTTAATTGTGGAGCTCAGTCGCTTGATGCAACTCAGCGGAAGTTGAGACTAGAATTCTGGGAATCCAAAGCACTGGCAGCGAAACCTGGATTCTCTGAACCTTAGATGGTCCGCGGAAAACAGCGGAGTAAAAATGACCAAGCTTTTCGACAAGCTACAAGGGGCTGGTAAGCATATCATATACCCGTCGTCGCACTCAGGGCCATCCATGGAGTCGTTGATGCGGCGGGGTAGCTGAAGCAGGGAGACTTTCGGGTCATCACGTGCTCTCGAGAACTTCAAGTCAGAGTCGTCACGGCTTCCATCTTCCCCCATAAATGTCCCAGTACATCGACCGGAAAACTGTCAATGACTCTTACCGCCCTGTGAGCGGGGTAAGTGTTATTTTTCATTGTTTCGACCACGGTCGCTTATAGGATTTGTCAATAGACCATGTCCCCTGGCCTGAAACGCGCCCGTGAACCGTATCGTATTAGAAATGCACTTACCGGCCTTGTGTTGGGTGCGTTTGCCGTTGGAATATGGGCCTATTCCATTAGCGCTGTCAAACAAGACGTATTTGATGATATGGACGAAGAAGTGCGGGCTATGACCCACTCTGGGACAGTTAATCAGGCGTCAGAAGGAGATGAGAAAAGGAGGGTCACGGATGCGGTCTCTCTGACTGGGATATCCAGTACGGAGACAGCTCAGCTCAATGCCACCGCGATTTCAGAACCATCGAATTCATTGTCGAGTCGAGGACTATTATTGCGCTTGGACAAGAGGTTTCCTCGACTGCTTGACCCTCAAAGAAAGACCTTCATTTGGGGTGCACCGCCTATCGATGATGTCGGAAAAGTCAGCCAGTCATGACTACCTTGAAAACTACCTCAGTTTGTTCAAAACGTTATAATTCCTTATGATTATGCTGAGAACATGGAATGCCAACAAAATAGCATGGTACAAACGATCGAGGAGCCTAGCCTAATCCCCAAATCCCTGCTTTCTTCACCCCTTCTACAAGGGCATCAACGTTACCAAGCATAGTACCCAACAGCTGTTTTTTCTCTTCCGTAGTTCTTGTTTTTGTCGTGCGAGATTGGGACAACGACGAATCGTCATCGCCTGCCTGTTCAGTTTTATCTAGGGTTGGTAGCACCTTATCATATCGTTGGCAATCATCCTCGGAACCATTTGCTAGCCTTGATCTCGAGATACTCTTACTTGAAGTATGTCTTGACCCGCCGGCTTCCACCCGAGGCGCCTTTTTAGGGCTTTGAGGTTCATAGTCTAATTCTTTGCGCAACATCATCAAAGAGCGAGGCTGTAGCTGGGGTTCTTTATATGCAAGTGGGGGTGAATTTGGAGGTGTTCTCTGAGGTATTGAAGATGGCTTTTCGGGCGATGATGACAGTGATGAAGGTGCTGTTGATCCTGATAGATGTGAAGAGGTTGAAGAGAATGATTTAGTCGAACTGCCGGAGGATGACCGAGGTGTTCCTGATGGTGTGGAAGTGTCCGCTGAGCCTGATGGGAACGAAAAATCGGATGACCCAAAGCGTGATGAGGGTCGTAGGGGTCTGCTGGAAAGAAAGGGTTTTGGAGGCTTGACAGGGGTTGCCGGAACGGTTGGTGGAGGCGTTTGCGTTTGTACCCAAGGCGGTGCATCGTGAGTTGTCGGAGCTTCATCCAGCAAATAAAAGTATAAAAACTCGAGGCATTTCATCCTTTCGAGGGGCGATGAGTGTGGTGTACATCGGTTGACTTGTAAGGGACTGACCTGACTTCCCGTGGAGTACCTGCTCTTTTAAGAATCTTTACCACCGCCTGAATGCCACCCGAATCCTCGAACACGCGAAGTGCGGTGGGAGAGTCAACCAGGATACACAAAAATGTATCAAGGATAACCGAAGTCAGGGATGTGGGTGTACCTACCACACTGCGGGATGGACCCCTACTTGGAGTGTTGGGTGTCGTTGATGGTGTAGTAGGTAAATGGCGAGAAGCTAGCAAGAGATCGATGAGGACCTGTGATGAGCCATTTTCGAACATTAGTTTGAGGCGGTCATTATTTACTATGTGACGCCACATGCCTCCATAGTATATTTTCGACCTAGATATGCTTTGCTCGCAGCATGGCTTAGTGCAACGCCTTGTATCAGTGACAGGGAGAGCGATAGTTGTGTGGCCAGTCTTGCAGCTTGTGATGCGCCTTCAGCTGTTTGGATTGTGTGTTAGTTGGTTGCGAGCCGTGCGGCACCCGCACTTTAGAACGCGGAATAACTAACCATCCATAGATCCCTTGTTCGTAAAAGCTTCCAAAGTCAAAGTTGATGTGCTGATCCACCCCAGGAGCCTTATGGGTACTGTGTAAACCTGATGAGCGCAGAGTTGGTTACATACCGAGATACAACTAACCGTTACACTCAAAAGTGTACTGGAGCGCGTTGAATATGCGTTGATCTTCTGGGAAGTCTTTAGCTAGACACGCCTGTGCAAGGCATCGTTCAATTCGGTGCAATGCGCGATGTTTTGATTCCACAGATGATCGGGTCGAGGAAAGCTGAGCCCTAGCGTTTGAGTTACGCTAAATCTTAGAGATTTGAAGTATACACACCTCATCTAGTGCATCTTGCAAGATATCTTGCATTTCTCTCAGCCGTTCGTCCATCCTGTATATGTAAAGCAGTTAAAGCAGTGGTCAATTGTTGAAAAGTTAGAAATACAAATTAGGAAACCGTGTTTACGGTCATGTGATATGAACACGAGGGCCTGCTGATACCGGCCGCGGGAAAAACTCCCCCAGGTAAGTATACCACCTGCTATCAATTTACCAAGGATAGATACTGAGTCCAGTTTTTTCCTGTTTTTCCCGCAGCCCTACGGCTGAAACAGCGAATGAGCGCTCATGATGCCCTGAGCCTGAATATGAATTGGACGGATAATTACTTATATCGGCCATGATTTATGCAACTTTCTGCAACTTCCATTCTCAGGCTCTTTCTCCCAAACATTCACTTGCTCACTCTAACACTTGGGTCTACTAAATGGCTATCATTCCCGTAAGAGCTTTAGGAACTTTTCTAGGTAGCTCCAGAGCTAATCTGTAACCTCAGTCATGGACTCGTCTTATCCGCTTTGTTGCGGTCGAAACCTCGCAGATACATATAGGCCAACCGGTTGATTTCAACATGGATGGTTTGTCTACCTGACTTCAACCCATCGAGATGTTGCGCTCATTTTCCATCAAGTTGGATTGGCCACATCTCAAGGCAAAAAAGTCAAGGCTTTCGAAATTCTAGGGTCTGCACTCGACCCAGCAGCACAAGTTACAGCAAAAATTCTAACAGTCAAGACCCTCTTGACCCCTCTCTCGACGGATGAGATCAAAGTGGTGCGCTGCCTCGGACTGAATTATTCGGACCACGCAGTAAGCTGGGCATTCTCTCCCTTCATACAACGAATATTGGCTAACTTGGGGGGCAGGAAGAAACGAATCAAGACCCACCAGCGTAAGTCATTCTCCACGACTTGCTTGATTCCGTGTCATAAATTCGTGACTTTAGATTTCCGATCTTGTTCTACAAGCCAGTAACAGCCCTCATCGGGCCTATGTCGCCTGTCGTCGTCCCAAGAGTAGCTCTACCAGTAGAGGAGCATCTCCCGGACTATGAGGTCGAGTTAGTCATAGTCATCGGAAAGGCAGCCAAAAACGTCTCAGTAGCAAACGCGTTGGACTACGTGCTCGCCTACACTGGTGCTAACGATGTTAGCTCTTTTCTTTGACACTTTGTTCCGTATATCTTGTGCCTAACTTACGACATTACAGGTATCCTTCAGGAAACACCAAATGGCCGTTTCTCAATGGGGTTTCTCAAAAGGATTCGGTACGTCCCTTATTGTTGGGACCTACCTGGTGTATAATGATGGATGTGATATTTTCTAGATAATACTAATCCACTTGGACCATGCCTAGTATCAACGGCAGTCATCCCCGACCCCCAACAAATCGAGCTTAAGTGTTCCATCAATGGTAACCCACTTCAAAACGGTACCACCGCGTGCGTAAATTTTCATCACCCAACCCGGAATCATACGGCTTACGAACGATATTTATCTTTCAGTGATCAGATCTTCAACGTGCGCCAAACCATCAGCTACCTATCACAGGGAACCACCCTTGAGGCAGGCTCTATAATCTTGACTGGAACACCTAAAGGTGTTGGCTTCACCAGGAGCCCACCAGTTTGTTTGAAAGCTGGAGATCAGATGAGAACCTGGCTTGGTGGTGGTATTGGGACCCTTGTCAACAACATCCAAGAGGAGCAGGCTCCCGCCCCTTCGGTTAAGCTTTGAGTTGACTTTACCTTGTGTAGTAATTATGTAAATCCTCCATAACCAGTTTCCAGCTTTGTTTGATACTGAGTATGTAATGATACATGTGTCCGTTGAACTTTCCTTAGTCAATCACTTATCTTGCGTACCTAACCCCCCAAACACAATCAGCTTTGTGATCAGATAGTCCTCGATGCCATGACCACCCTCCCGACCTATTCCGCTTTCCTTGACACCCCCGAATGGGATGACAGCTTGACTGATTGCACCCGTGTTAGCAGCCACCATGCCGACCTCCAGTCTCTCTGCCACGCGCCATACGCGACCAACGTCCCTTGAGAAGAAGTACCCCGCAAGGCCCACATCAGAGTCATTAGCAAGCTTCACGACCTCTTCTTCTGTTTCAAACTTGCACAGAGAAGCTAGTGGCCCGAACGTCTCCTCTTGATTGATTTGTGCATCCAAGGGGACGTCGGAAAGGACGGTAGGGGTGAAGAAAGAGCTGTCCGGGACAGCTTTTCCGCCTATAAGGACCTGGGCACCTTTCGAGACAGCATCCTCGACGTGTCGAGTAACCTTTTCGACAGCACGACGATGTATGAGTGGTCCATGAGTGCTTGTATGGAGTGTTGGTTTTGGAAAAAATACACAGAAAAACGAAGATCAACTTACCTTCCCTCTTCCAGTCCATTACCAATCTTGAATGCGGAAACTTTTTCCACGAGGCGCGATGCAAATTCAGCGTAGATAGATGATTGCACATAGATGCGGTTGGCACAGATACATGTCTGGCCGCTAGCACGAAATTTGGAGACGATGGCACCTAAGTTCGGTATTGACATTGAACAAGGTTTGTTGACAAAACAATTCACCTGCTATAGCTTCATCGACGTTGGCATCGTCAAATACAATAAATGGAGCGTTTCCTCCTGCTTCGATGGAAACTCTGGAAGGAAGAACCTACAGCGTTACGACTGGAGGGCAAATCCTAATATAATCAACAAACTTTTTGAGAGTCGATGCCGCCATGCCGTAAAGCAGTTTTGCTACGGCTGTGGATCCTGTAAAGGTCACTTTCTTGACGATCTTACTCTCGCACATTTCTTTGCCAACTTCACGGACATTTTTGAAAGTTGGAACCACGTTGATGACACCGTCTGGAACCCCAGCTCGAGTGGCAAGCTAGTGAGCACAACATCAGAAGGATAATAAGGTAACGTTAAGGGCATTCCGGACCTCAGCAAGAGCCAGAGCAGAAAAAGGTGTTTCAGGTGGCGGTTTAATGACCGTTGTGCACCCAGCCGCCAGTGCAGCTCCGAGCTTTCGGGTGATCATCGCCGAAGGGAAGTTCCAGGGGGTAAGGATGGACCTAAACTCTGAGTCAAATCATGATTAGAGTAAGCTAGCGGTATGATGAACGCACACGACACCTATAATTGACCTAAGGTTAGAGTTTTGTAAACAAGTTTGACACTAACTGACCGATAGGCTGTTTTATTACAATATTACGGGTGTTTGATATTGGCGAGGGGATATGCTCTGGTCGTAAAAAGATAAGTATTGATAGATCCTAGTCAGGCTGCGAGCCGACCTCCATATGTCCTAACCGCCTCCTCAGCTACATACAAAGTCAGACTTTAATGAAGCCCGAATGTGAATATGATTCACCAAACCACTGTAAGAAGAAGGTTGGTAACTGTGCAGTCTGTTCCCTATAAAGCTTACCTCTATAAACGATGCGCTATATGTATTCTCTCCCTGTCAAGTCAATGAGCTGATGCACAGAAGCTTGCAAATGTTGATTACCTTGGCTTCCACTAATGTCTTCCCGTTCTCAAGAGTCTGCGAGGTATGTTGGACAATTGCAACGATGATGTCATATCAATGGACTAACGATAAGCCGGCCTAAATCATCATGGTGCTCCTTCATCAGCGCGTAGAATTTCATCAAAATATCATGTCGATGCTGCAATTATTTGTTAGCTTATCGAGCCTACGTTGTGGATTTGATAGCGACGCGAGACACTTACCTTTGCTGTCGTTCTGCTCCATGATGGAAAAGCTTTCGCAGCAGCATCAATCGCCTCTTTGGTCTCGGCTAATCCCATATCCGGCACAGTTCCCAGCTCCTCCAAGGTAGCAGGATCTGAGTAGGGCCGTCAGTTGTTGTCGATAAGTATAGAGGACAGTTGATAACTCACTAACAACAGATATTTTCTCTCCATCTTTGGCATCAACCCATTTACCGTCAATAAAACCTTGAAATTTGACCAAAGACGGGTCTTTCAAACCGAACTGTAGGAATATTTATTGAGAAATGATGAAAGGTTCTACATTTGAAAGATACTCACATTTGACGCATGTGTGCTCGCCATTCGAAATAAACTTATCTCGTATCGAGAAATATAAAAAGGCTTTTGTACAGAAAGACTAGATGATAGTCGGAGGAGAGCTGGGAAACGCATCCGGTCAGTGACGGCGTAAGAAGCCGACCGTGGATGTCCAAACTAAAGTTGACGATGATTTCATCTTTCTCAACGGATGCAAATATTGTGATAGACACGTGACGTAACTAATTCTAATGTTTTCTTCCCCTGCGTCCCGGCTTCCTTGTTACAACACCTTCCTCTAAAAAACCTCCTAAATCCAACGCGTTACGTGCTGCCTGATTGATATGTTTAAACCGATCTGGGCCTAAATGTACTCCACCAAAATAGCGTGTAACAATAACTAATACATTGTCCACTTCCTGGTTGGTCAGGATGTCATGATTTGTGATGAGAAGAGTATTACCAGTATGCAACATACCAAAATTTGTAATAAATGAGCAAGCCGACCACCAGCAGCGGACTCTCCGTCATCATCGTTATCTGGTGAAACTTTTTTTAGAGGTTTGTGATATTGGGTAGAACAGGTATTTCCAACCTTGGTGCAAAACAGGCCCAACATGACATCTCCAGGCGTTAATGACAGGATGCGCCGCACGGGATATACGCCTGTCGGCCATGAGATGGGACAGCACCAAACGTACCTATTTCACTATCAGGAAATATATTTGGTAAGAAATGTAAAAATTCACCTCCGAAGGGTGAGATATCCGGCAAGCACGTCCAATAAATAAGCTCTTTCGATCAGCAATAGGCTCTGCCACAAACAAGTCGATGCCCTTCGGCAAAGCGTTCGATTTCGACGCATTGGTGAACTTTTCCTCCAGAGCCAACTGGCGATCTTCAACCGCTGAGAGTGATGCTGTGAAGACTCCTTTAGGTATATTCGGATCATTCTTGGCATCCTCTCTCTGAAACTGTGCGGCCTTCTCCAGACTAAGACGATTTCCATACCACGCCGTGATTTTTTCTAACACATTTTGCAATCCATCAAACACGCATACGGTATCAGCAGACCATTCGACACCATTGGTAGATATGAATGTTCGTAGAATGGATCCGAAGAGCCCAGAGTCTACCCCATATGCGCCGACGTAGCGTGATAAGATTTGTAGTTGTGGAGGTGACGAAACGGGATACGTTGAAGGAAGTGATACCAGGATCCTAACTGAGACATCTTCATGAGGGTGTAGAAGGCTTGATTCGGCTCTCATGCAACTCTCACATTTGTAATGTTCAACTCACTTCAACTCTACCTCGTAACGTATGTTACTTTCCCTTTTTAAGAGCATCTCTGGATAGTCATTGACTGGAGCCCAAAGCTTTATAGCACCTTCATCATAGATTGACCTTAGCACTACCAGACTGTAAAGTGAGTCTTATGCTCCGTCAGATGGAACTCTGGAGAACCTTCTAGTTCCGAGGCAATGGATTCACGCTCGGGACTCTGCGAAAGGCTTTCAATGAGAGCTGCTAGCTCCTCAGCGCCGTAAACTGGGGGATCATCGTATTCTGGGGGGTCAGTGGTGGTAGAAGACATGGCAATTGAAATGCGTGACATGTGACAAGACTACAGACTCTTGACCACTGACTGGCACGCCGCGTCGCCACACCATTTCCCGTATGATACGATAACTCATAGGTGATTAAATTAATGCCTCAAACCCCTCAAGTTAGAGTGGTTGTTCGATTACCTTGGGATCGACCCGAGAACCCTTTAGCAGACCCACCTGCTGTACGTTGAATTAACACTTGTCTTTACGCGACTAGATGAGCCAAACCCAACTTCTAGATAGAGTGGAACTCTGAGAAGGCCGATAAACTATGGAAATATATTGAAAGGTCACGGTCGAGCGATAGGGGAGGAGCAGATTGTGAGTAATCGACCTGAGAAATTAAACATACTCATTACCTTTGAACATAGGGAAGGGACTTGCAGCCCATCTTGATGTGCCGCTACCATACCTTCTATATAGAGTGAATGCAAGGTTTCAGGAAGAAATCCGTGGGCTCCAAGACATACAAGGCGCTCTAAGCCCCTCAGGGAGTCAGCCTCCTTCCAAGCCGTTTGAAGTAGGAACTGCTATGGAGAAATCCCCCACAACAACTCGCTTTCCGAGTCATTTGAGTCATTTGTCAAACAGTTCTCGCTTTTCGGCTTCTGGTCGATTGAAAACCCCCCTTGGTGTTCGTGCCCGCTTAAATTCATTAGGCAATGGAACTCCGAGACCTAGGAAAGCATCATCATCTTCTACATTAACTGTTCAAGTGCAGAAGAAAGCCCACATACCCCTACGGCCTACGACGCCTTCGTCATCCGAAGAAACTGATTCAGACGAAGAGGTCGCCAGAAAGGAAGAGGACGCCAATAGGGACGCCGAAGAACAAGAAGCTTTAGATCGTAAACTTCAACAACTGCAGACAATGATGACGAATGATGCTCTTGGACTTGTGAGCCCATTGCGTACACATCATAAACGCACAAGTCTCGACCGTGGACGGTCAAAACCCTTCTCCCCGCGGTCCATAGTGAGCAGTTATAGGCAAGACACACCTTCCACTCGTAGTGCGAGTCATAGCGTATCCAGTGCAAGCTCTCCACAGGGCTCAATTCCAGACATTCCTTCACCACCTTCAGAGTCACACCCTCATTCTCCGATGTCCACTCGCCTTTCGGCTAACAAGTCATCAAGTCCTCCAACTGTTTCGCCCCGTAGCGCCGTGGGTCAACGATATAGACCTCTCGTGGATCGTGCTACTGGTGAACACAGTAGTAGCCATGGTTCGGAAGCCTCAAGTTTTAGCGATCTTAGTGGTGCGAATCCTGCATACTAGCATAAACGTGGCTTCAAGCTAACGCCCCTTGTTTACCCCCTCAGATGCCAGTCTATCTGCATCAGCACTGGAAAGTGCTTTGATGTCAAACATTCCTGGTGGTGGCTCACGCCTGTGAGTCACTCAAAATTCCCTTAATCTTATCACACACCCACCCTATCTTCTTTGCTCTAGTTCCCACTATACTCGCAGTCGCATGTCGGGTCGTGCGCTGGGATGAGCGATCATCAATGCACCTAGTACTTGTAATTATGTAGATGTGACGGTGACGCGTCCTTGTACACGCGTACCATAATATCCATCGGACGTGCTTAACCTGTAATCAAATCATTCCAGCAACTTCCACCAGCTACATATAAATTTGTGAATGCACTTTTTGTATATCCACCATCCTTGGCCCTCTTGAACCCGATATTGTGATCCGTCGGTGAGCCTGTGAAAGGGCTTCTTGATTAGACTAACCGTTAGTGTGGCCTTTATCCTCTTCTTCCCTGATTGCTTCGGCCTTGAGGACCTTCGAAACATATAAACAATACAGGCTTCACCATGGAGCTGACTTTCGCAAATGACTTTGGCCAGACCTTTACGGTTGAGATCGATCCAAATATGGAGCTCGAGAACGTAATGGCATTGCTCGAGGCGGAGGTGACGCCTTTTCGGTTCTGATCTCTACAAGGACTGTGCTCATTAACCTCGCTCAGTCTGAGATCCCAGTCGCAGAACAAAGTATCTCATTTGATGGCAAAGAACTCAATGAACCCAAGTCAACGATGCGTGCGCTAGGGGTCGGAGATAATGCTGTGTTATTATTGAGGAGAAAGGTGAACATCGCTGGACAGTAAGTAACCCATAGCTAGACAACCCTATCATACCAGCTAATCACCCTTTCGCCAACTATCACAGAGCTGTTCAACAAGATGCAGAAATGATTCGATTGCAGCTGCTTGGGGATCCCGAACTTATGCGCCGACTCCAGGAAGTACGCCGCTATCACATAGATATTAGCATTACTGTCCGCTGAATATAAACGCTTTTGACAGAGCCAGCCAGACCTGGCAGAAGCTGCACGCTTGAACTCCCCGCGCTTTGCTCAACTTCTTAGTCAAACACGGGAGCGACAACATGAAGCTGAGGTGGCCCGCGTTCGCGAGATCGAGCATCTCAATGCAGATCCATACGACATAGAAGCACAGAAAAAGATTGAAGAAGCTATTAGACAGCAGGCTGTCATTGAAAACATAGAACATGCCATAGAATACTCTCCAGAGAGTTTTGGAAGAGTCACTATGCTATAGTCAGTCTCGTTCCACTTAAGCTATCATGTTCTGGCCTCTGATCTTTAGCTGCTTAGCATTCCCGTTGAAGTCAACTCTAAACCTGTGAAAGCCTTTGTGGATAGCGGGGCACAGCAGACTATCAGTAAGCCACCAGACCACCCGTTCTCTACTAATAACGAATGGTTCCTATAATAGTGACTCCTGCATGTGCGGAAGCCTGTGGGATCATGCGTCTAGTTGACCAGCGGTTTTCTGGAATTGCACGTGGGGTTGGCACGGCCAAAATTCTTGGGAGAGTGCATAGTGCCCAACTAAAGTTGGCTGATCTGTATCTGCCCTGTGCAATCACTATCATGGAGGTACGTGCTGGCTCGCATCATATACCGAGAGCCGGCCGTTTTAATGTTCAAGCATAGGGCCAAGACGTGGATCTTCTTTTAGGCCTAGACATGCTGAAAGCACATCAGGCTTGTATTGATCTAGAAAAGAACGTTCTACGTATACAAGGCCGTGAGGTTACATTCTTACCTGAACATGAACTTCCAGAGCATGCGCGTAGTGACAGCTCTGGTGAACCCCTTCCAACGCCGTCGAATCCAACCGCCTCATCTTCTGGACTGAACAGGCCAACGTCGTCTTTTCCAGGTGGAGGAAATGTTCTTGGTACACAACCTGCTGGACAACCCGTTGGACTGCAGCCTACAGCTCCACAACCCGATCAGAATCAACATTCTGAGCAAAAGATTAGCATGCTCATGGACCTAGGTGCTAGTAGGGACGATGCTATCCGCACTCTAGATGCTGCTGGAGGGAATGTTGATTATGCTGCTTCATTATTGTTTTAAGATTTAAAAAAAATTAACGATGTATCGATAGTGTACAAATGCTAGTTAAACCATACAACCAAGCGAAAAAACTAAATACATAAATACATACATGATGGGGTATGATCAACGGCAGGTAAAAGGTGTCCAATCTAGATAAGACTGATCCGAGTCCGTACCAGTCCACCTCTCCAGTTATGCATTCCTGCAGAGCGAAGGTGAGCCCAGTCGCCCTGCATTCGCGAAAATGCATCTTGGATGTGCTCTGGCCGCAGGGCAGTTCTGGCTTCTGGCGGTGCCAAAAATAAAGCATTGACGGGAAGCGCGTATTCAGTATCATTATCGGGTGACTCCTCACGCCTTCGTTTTTCGACGGGGCCACTAAGACCGATAGTTTTCCTCTTCCCGAGCATGGGGGAAGCATAGTCGTCCCTAAGAATTGACTCTTCAAGAGATTCCTTGACGCTGAGACCAGCGAGCGTTAGCGACCGAACCATCTCAAACGCTAAGAAGCCGACGATATCAATCGTATCGTCGTTGGCTTTGAGATCCAGCTGGGCTGGGAGGTTTAGAAACTCTCTGAAGCGCTTTGCTGATCATGCCAATCTAGTGAACTGCTATAAGTTTCCACTTGCAATAGACTCACCTTTACGGTATGTGAATGATGCTTGGCGACAGTCTGAATAATGCTGATACTCTTCTCTTGTCATTTGACGGGTAGCTTCATCAGCTTCCTGTAATACGAAGTGTCAGAATGAGCATTTCATGTTAACAGCTCGTGAGGTACCCTGAGACGTTGTATAGAGGCCTCATGCGCTTCGATATCGTCCTCGTCTTCTTCATCGTCAGATTGATGCCCACTCTGCCTAAGGACCTCAGAATAGATAGTCGTAATTTCCCAAGGAAGCTTTATGGTAATCTTTTGGGCTTTTGCGGTCAACTTGTCTAAATTTGGATTTAAATGCTGAACAAGGTTCGGGTATCAAAGAAACGAACCGTCAGCACCATCCTCAAGAGTCTCGACCTCTACACCACCACCGCCATCTCCACCAGGGTCCTTTGCATGTTTACGAACATCCTTCCATGAAAGGTAAGTTCGCAGTCTATTCACTTTGCCTCTGTCGTGTCTAATCAAAAAAATAAGGTCCTCAGCAGAAAGATAGCGTGCCCCGCGACGGTTAGCCAGTGCACGCGCTTGAACAATCTGGTTTAGCAAACTGTGATAAGAAGTTCGGTGATAAGCTTTTGATAAATCTTACCAGTTCTATAAGCTGGCTTCGCACTATGTCCTCAACCAAGTTCACCGTCTCAGGATTTGGGTCCTGGATCTCCCCGAATACAAACATCTACAAGGAAAAACTTAAGACAGACTTGAGAAAACACTGAGTTGAACAAAACAAACCATCTGCGATATCTCCTGCGTGTATTTGTAGTCCTTAACATTGCTCAGGACAGGATCTGCGCCAGACTTTTTGACTGCCGCCATAGCATGAGGTGTTACAAGAGTGTGAGTGACAGGGATTCGGAACACCAATTGGTGTCACGTGACTAACACTTTACACAAATTCTTCGCAGAAGCCTTTAGGCTTGTAGGGTTGTGCGTCAGAAGTTTTTTTTGTTCTGGCTTAACACCAATTAAGCGTTCAAGCAAGCAACAACTTACATACTGCAAGTGTCAGAGAACACAACGTAATGGTCGCGATCTAATTTGCATCGTACCGCATTGCATCCATGCAATTCGATTTGGCAGATTGATGTGCTTATCGTGAGGAATGTATACAGAGGCAGACAAAAATAGTTATAGTTACAATAGGATGTCCTTTCACTCCAGTTCAAGAGCGCCTCTGATATTGAAATTTGAGTCCTGACCAAATCAGCGCCACACGTACTAATTGAATCACTGATCATGGTCACGCATGTCACAACTTGGCTAGAACGCGACATTCCTTGTATCTTGTAGTCCTGCGAGCTACCACCATGGATGAATATACGCACAGTTACCTTCGAATACCTTCAACTGCTATCTACTCATGTTGAACCCGGATCATCCCAATCTCGCTATGGTCATGGATGTGCCAAGGAGCTGTCCGACTAGATGTGTAGGTATATATAATTGGTTTACATCCTTACTACACCCACTTGCCTATGTCATTCCCAGATTTAACACCCCAACTTTCAAGCACATTGAGTACGCTATGCGCAACTATGTTGTATGGTATAAGTTATAACTCACATAACACTCCACCATACATAATACTGATACCACGGGCTTCCAGGTGTCAAGTAAGCAAGCATTTCCAAGACACCTTCGCAAGAAAATCTCACAGTGAGCTCACATTCATAAGTGTAGTCACATTTCTTGCCTGCCTCTGCATTCTAGTGCGACGGAAGATGAAGGGAAACGATGTCACTTGGTCAGTCCGTGTCTTATGCAGAAGTTTCCCAAAGGTTGCGAACCGGCTGTGTTAGGATTGTGCTTGGAGCAACTATAGGCCAATTTTCGGTGTCCACACTTCACATCGGAAATGCCTGGAAATGTCTTCTTGATGCATTTGTTGTACACGAAGAAACTCCTGGAGGGCCTGAGGCTTTTCTACTTCAAAATCCGACACGAACAACTGAGACAATTGCGAAGGTTATAATCGTTCTTAATGTAAGATAAGATTATATGGTTCTACTACAGAGGATTGAACCATTTAACTCAGTCCTTCTTCGCTGACTCTATCCTCATCTGGCGTTTGTACGTCATATGGGGACGGAGGACATACATTTGTATCTTACCCGTAAGTCAATCCATTCGCATCTCCCCAACATTCATTTGACATAAGATTGTAGTCTGTAGCGACCATTGCGTATATAGGTTAGTATTACTTTGCCATAGGTCAGCCGAACAGAGACTGAAATTAATATAGCTGTCTTCTCAGTTGATATAGGCCAACTACTTGACCCCGCAGTGCCTGAACACCCTGTGTTTGTTCCCTGGCCCATTGTCGGACTCTGTATCTCGCTTGCTACCAATCTAATCGTCACCTGTCTTATCATCGGAAGGATACTGTGGACCCTCAATAGTTTCGATAGCATAAAACTTCACACATCCCAACATGTGGCAGTAATTTGGCTTATGCTTGAATCAGGGGCGGTTTACGGCGTAACCGCGATCTTGACGATAGTATTTTCGATTATGGGAAAAGCGGTTGGAGGCTTCATGTCCAATCTACTCATTCAAATTGGTGTATGTTTCTTTCAAAAAAAACTAGGACAGACCACTTATTGTCTTATGCCAATAGGGTATTATACCTACTCTGATTATCGTTTGCGCTTCTGCTCGCCGTACGGAAGAGACCACACCTTCTTTCCCCGCGATACGATTCAACCACCACGCTGCGGGTACATCGACAGCTTCCGTTAACATCGGCACGGTTGAAGGATACCATAAAGATGTGGTATTGGAATGAAGCTGTGTAGGTTGGATGCCGATGCGTGCCGAATAATATACCTGCCTTCATGTTGGAATTACTTATAATTAATGTATGCCTCCCTGACTCAGCAAAAAACTGTTGTGTTGTACCACATCAGGGGCCTTCGAAATCTACATATTTATTTTGACACACGTGTAAATACCTAGCTGCCATATGTACAGCCATACACATCATGCTTCATAAACTCCGCTCTAAGTGTGTGGTTGTATTGGAAGGAGGAGGTGGTTGTGGTCCTCGACGCTCAAAGTAAAACCAGTATGAAGGTCACAGTGACCAACCACTGATGAGGAATTGCCGAAGAGTCTACCAATCCCTGACTCTATGATGACCCGTCACCCAAGGCTACAAGTGTTCACAACCAAGTACTACGCGAACCTCTTTGGGAAAAATGATTAGTGCGTGCCTTGTAACTGGGTCGCGGAGCCTGCTATCAAGATAGCCCGTACTTTATTCACTTTTTACCTATTATTACGCAAATATCGCTGAACAATCTAACAAGCGTGCCGTCTTTGTCGTTAAGGTGCGACCGCAATATAATCATTAGTGTGCTAGTTGCAGGCACAATCTAGTTGACCCGGCTTGGGGCAGACAGTTATTACATATGTCATTTTGCTTTTCGTGACAGCGCCGTGGTATAAAAAGCACCAATGAGTGTGCCTGTAAATTTTGGGATTCATGGCTTTCAAGGACATGACACCCGAAATGGCTAGTCTGTCGGGCACCCTCTGTGCAACCTTACTATACGGTGGGTGGCGATATGACTCCCTTAGTTATGAGTTTGGTATTCTTACCACGACTTTCAGGTATAAAGTGAGTAGGCATGGAGATCTCCCAAGAATACAAACTTTATATCAGTACGCAGCTTAGTTGTATTTTGCTCTTGCATCTACATACTCCTGAAACAAAGAAGTCGCGGCTATCGCATTGCTTGGTAACTGTGCATCAGTGTCTTTCTGACGTTTGATGATAAACTTTCCTTCCAGGTTTCTACTTTGCGCGGCCGTTGCTCAATTTCTAGCGTCCACACTTCACATTGGAATTAGTTGGAAGATTGTTATTAATGCTTTCATAACATACGGGGAGTCTCTAGGCGGATCTGCTGAATATTTTCGCCTCGTCGATCCAGCTCACCCCACCGCAACAATATCGAAGTGTTTAATCATTTTCAACGTAAGCTAGTTGTCAATCACGCGTCTACCTTTCACGCTTGTCGCCCTAGTCATTCTTTGCCGATTGTGTTCTTACATGGCGACTTTACATGCTATGGAGTCGAAATATTTACATCTGTATAGTGCCTGTACGTCGCTTTCACTCCTCATTTGCAAGATATTTAAGCCGCTTCTTAGTGTGTGACTATGATTGCGTCCGTAGGTTTGTGTTTTCTCGTTTGGGTACCCACGCGACCCAGGGCTGACAGTCTCACGTAGTTGTGTTCTTCGCTGGGATAGCCAAATTGCTTCGCCCTGACGTTGACTTACCACTGGAATATGTCTCTTGGCTTGTAGCAGGGCTATGTCTTTCGCTCACGACCAATATTGTGGTCACCTCGTTGATTGTGGGTAGGCTGTGGTGGGGTAGGCGCGCTGTTACCCGCCATGGTTTTACCTGCACAACTCAATACATGTCCATAATGTGGGCCTTGCTCGAGTCCGGCGCAATATGCAGCATCACTGCTGCATTTACTATCGCTTTCTCCGTCCTCAAGAAGCAAGTGGGCGGGTTCCTTTCTAGTTTGTTCGTCCAGATAGGTGTAAGTTTCTTGTACTACCTGGCACGACCCGGACGCTCATACATTGTGATATACAAAGGGTATTGTGCCTACGCTGATCATCGTGCGCGTTGGTCTTGGTCGCCATATAGATTCGTATCCTCTAGTTTCAGGCCCACTAGAATTCGCCCAACGATCCAATATAGGTTCAGTTTTATCCAAAGGTAGTATGGAAAGATGTCATCGTGGTGATGAACATTTTACAGTAGATAAGTTTCAAGAATCAAGAGCATTATAATCGTTAGCTGTTTCCTGTTTTTGTAAGATCACGTGGCACGTGATGATAGCAGATGCCAATTAATTGTTCACTGCCTCCTATGTATCCATTTAAACCGAATATCTCGAGGAGTCTTAGGTCTTCTAGGTCGCATGTCTTCAAATTACTCAGGTGTTGAGCAGGACAGTGGCCCTCCCAGTGGTCAAAACGAATTACCTACATATGATGACCTTGCTGCCCAGAACGGACCAAACTCAAGGCCTGTCTCTAAACTTTAGACGCATGGTCGAGATGTTGATGTATTAACGTCCTTAGATTCGGGAGATGGAGGGGGTGGATTGAGAAACGGTACAGGATTCTTGACTCATGCCCGGTGAAAGGCTAATTGATGATCACTAGGGCAGCCGAAAGATATCTCGAGACAACTGTGGAAGAACGTAACCGTAGGAAACAGAGGGGTTGGGGGAACGATAGTGTGGACCATACGGTATGATAATAGTAGCATATCCACTGAGAAAATGACAATGAGTCTAATATACAGGACTTTCATACGCGAAGCAGTACGGCTAGTATAACAGCTGCTGCATCGCCGCCATCACTTTCACAGCTGCACATCCAAACGGAAGGTAATCAAACCGTTCCTGAACCCTCTATGCTACGCGCACCGACACCCCCGCTACCTCCACTACCCTCCGTCAGCAAGAGGCTTACCCCTACTCGGCTGAAGATCAATCAATTTGGGTCTAGGTTTTTACCACACACAACCTCGCCTATACGGTGTCTATTACCTCTAGAGTCCGACCGATTATTGTTGATTGGGCACGATGAAGGTCTTTCGGTGCTGGAGATGTTCCCACAAGATTGGTTGGAGGATGGAAGCATCGTTAATAAGGGTCCAGATGAAGCACATGCTAAATTAATCTGGCAAGGCGAAAGGTACTGTTAGAAATAATGGGACTCATCAGAGGTTGATGCCATTTCAGCGTTTTGCAGATGTCATTGCTAGAGGTTGAAAGTTTGGGCGAAGGAAAGGCACAAGGAGTTGTACTTGCTCTGGTTGGCCCTGAGCCGGGTTCTCCAAGCGCGAAAGATCCCGATTCGATGCGTTCCCTTCGTATGTATAATTTGGCGAGTTTGAACAGTTTAGCTCAATGGGCTGTTACTCAGAAGGTATGGCGAGTTGGACATACTTACTTGTAAACTGATTGTTCTCTTTAGGGTGCCCGTCCGTTGGACTTACATAGACCATCCAATTGGCAAGTCCAGCAATCTCCGAAACGTGCCAGACCCCAGAGTAGCAGCAGCTTTGCCCGGGGTCTCAAGGCCTTAATTGATCATCCTACCGCAAGCCACTTACCAGAGCCAGCTGCTTCATCATATGATAATATGCTCTCGCCGACACCGCGTTCGGCGTCCACCAAACGCCAGTCTGTGAGGCCGGCTTATTCTCCACTTCAGCGCAGCCTCACACCTAACCGCAGACCATCCGATGAGTCTACTTGGGATGTTGTTGAAGATTTGCCTCTACGTTGGGCAACAGATTTTGTACCGTTGGCTACGAGTGGCTCACGTTTGTCAAACGTTTCGGTTATTTCCTATGCCTTGTGGGGCTCTGAAAATCACAGGGGAAGAGGCGGACATCTGCTAGCAATTGCTACGAAGAATAATATTCTCCTCTACGAAACACCGAAAGGAGAGCGGGCTTTCCGGTTTGTCAAGGTCAGTTACTCTCACCATGCACGCTCAAACGCAGGGTTTGCTCACACTCCTCAAGGAGCTTTACACGCCACTTCAACCGCGGAGCATAACTTTCTTTCAACAATCTGTGCATGATGTCGACCGTCATCCATTTGATCTCGCCACACCTAAGCAATTTCAGTCGCACAAACGATCGGATAGTGCGAGCACGCTTCGAGCCGTCAGCGATAGCTCTCGTGCCTCGATGTTGCCTACACCTACTATCAACTACGGTACCCACTTAGCCATCTTCGTAGGTTTCGACAAGAAAGCTGGTTGGATTCGAATAGCTGACGCTGCAGTGGGAGAGATGGAGCTACATGATTTTGGTGATGGACATCAACATCGCGCTAGTGACACATTGAGCACTAGTTCGATACTGAAGAGCCGGATGTCGCTCGAAGGACATCAGATACCCCGGTGGATCCAACCTGTAAAGTGTGCGCTTCCTGTACCTCACAAGCCTAGTGTCACGCGAGACGTTCTGCTGCTGACACGCGGGAAGACCACGCACATCGTACCGTATCCTCTCCCAATTGGCCATTCGTCCTATCCCCCGCTACACGTGGTCGTTTGGCGTTCTGCCCCTACGACTATATCTTCACGGGTCAGCCAATCATCACCTGAGGGTAGGTATTCTCCATTTCTGCAGTTAATCGGCCTAGGCGGCGAGTATGGTGTTGAAGTTCAAGAGATAGCTTTGTCGTTCATGGGAAAGGGAAAAGGAAAATCACATCAGCTTGAGGAACCACTTCGAGCAGATGAAGATCAGGGCGGTGATACCGGTTTTTTGTGCATCGGAGGACATTGGGACCAATATCATCAATTACTACATCGTCCAGACTTGAATCGATCGTATTCGTCGTCTAGTGCTGTATCGGGGAACTCTTTTACCAGCATGGAGTCAAACGACTTACTAGAAAGAAGGCAACGGGAGGAAGGTTTGTATGGTTGGTGTCGAAAGGGCCTTGAGGACTGGCGCGTTTTCTGGCTAGGGGGCTCTTTAACGAGCAATGCTGATATTGACAGCGAATAACTTAACATGTAGTATTCTGAGTCCGAACGCTGAGCATGGACAAACAAGTGGGCAGGAATTGTACATAACTATGCAAAGAACGATTAATATACGAGTAACATGCGGAATCGATGTGAAAGGGAACGAGGCACAAGTCCATATCCTAAGAAATTGCGGGTGAGATAGTAGATGTGATTGCAAGTCGTAAAAAGGGTTGCACGTAGTAAGTCAGTGCTGATTGAAGGCGAAGGTTTACCAAGAAAAATAAGTAATGGGTACAAACAACGAAAAGAATGTCGTTATGGTCTCAAGTAGTAGCATTCGCTGGCCGTGCACCGCCCGAACCGGGCTGGGGTTTTCGTATTACCACGAAGGATCGTGCGGGTTTTGGTGTCTCGCCAAGGCCTCCCAGCTCCTCATCAACAGGTAAGGGTATATCTGGTGACGTTGATGGACCTGCGGGGGAGCCCTCGCTGCTATGTACACGATTGCGTTTCAAGAAGTGCCAAGGTTTTTTCCTGGGCGATCTCTCCTCGTCACCATAACCTGCTGACAATCCTACCATCACTGGAGGTCGTAGTAATCCACCACTGCCTGGCTCCTGTTGAGCCCTCGCTGGTGACGGGCTCAAACCCTGAACCGCGTGGGTAATATCCGCATCCTCGACGATCGCAGTTTGAGATTTAGTACGAATATGTGAAGGTTGCATTGCACCAGGAGGCAGAGCGTCAAGATTTGGGCGCCGGTTTTCAACATTCCATAGTGAAGGGGGTGGAGAGTCATCGTCTTCAAACACGGGTTGTGCAGGTAGACTTTGCTGGCCAACCGATGGGAAGGTATGTGTTGATCCAGCAGCAATCGCATACGGTGCATCAATGTGGGCTCTGCCACCTCCGACTCGCGAGAAGCCAGAAGGTTCCGAGTGTTTGGTGAGTGGCTTTAGTTTTGTTCCCAGAGGACTATCGCTAAGTACAGGAGCATATCCTACCTTGGGGGAGGGCTGCCAGGCGCCCATAATGTAACCTTCATCCTCACTATCTTCTTTATATGGTCGCATTGCATGCTCGGGCCGCAATACTGAAGGTGGTTGGCCAGAATGTGTAGAGCCTTTCCTCGATTCGTTGCCTTGAAATCGAGGTGTTGAACCACCGATAGTCGGTAATGCTGGGGGTATATATGACGAGACATCGGAATCACGGTGTTCAGACTGTGGCTGGAGTTCAGTGACTGCGTAGGGGTACTTGCGGTGGCGTGCACGACGCTTTCCGTGCCTCCTGCGCGGACCACAGCAACCCAAAAGACCACAAGCTCCAAGTAGGCCACTGTCGACAACATGTCTGCTGCGATCAAAGCCAATTCCGCCAAGAATGCGCACAAGTGCTTCTACTACTTTGACAGCGAGCATAAGAAGTAATGCAAGGTATACTAGGCCGAGGATGACGAGGATGCCATATGCGACCCATCCACCAGGACCAGGGCCGATGGATATCTATACGTGTGTTAGTTTACGCAGAAGCGGAAGTTCCATGAGGCTTACTGTTGGACTCAAGATGAGTAGTAGAACAGCCACGACAATTCTACCCACACAGAACAAGAAACTGATCAAACCCATACTTGCTCCAGTTCCCCATGGTAGCCAAATGCTAGTAACCAGTGCTGAGATGATTTCGATGACGAGTATGATGATTGATTGGGCGGTTCCGCTTCTCTGTCCAGCGCCGATGGTGAGACCGAATGCTAGATTTGTAGCGAACAAGAGGCTGGCAAATAATTGCGAACCGTGACGGTAGTGGTTATAAAGTGGACCGAGCGAGAGCAACGTTCTCGTTTCATCATAAAGTTTATTTGTTGTAGTGAATGTAACCCGTAAAACGAGGTGAGCAGGTATGACGATGGAAAAGAGTGTGAAAGACACTCCTGCGAGGGCTTTGGATGTTAACGAGGCATGATGTCGAGACATGGTCATATGATACACCGAGAAGATGGTTACTGGTAGGTGGAAAAACATGAGAATTCGCACGAGGTTTCCATGTAGAACACTGCTGTGAAAGGAGCCAATATCCGAGCGAAGTCTCCACCATGATCGATGGGAGTTGATGCCCCGCTCGTTAGTGCTTCCGCCTGCAGAGAGGGGGAGGGCAAAACGTGAGGGCGGCTTGAAGAGGCCTGTCCCACGCGTGTTATGTCCATTGAGTGACTTCCTCTCATCATTAACCGTCGTTGGCTGTTCTGGTGAGTCCCTGATGTTCGAGAAGCCCGGGCTACGAGTGCCCGTTAATCTGGCTATAGTAGCTGGACCTGAGTGTCCCGTCCCACCAAGAGCACTGGTGACTGAACAAGCCAAGTAGTCGATCAACCATACCAAAACGGCCACCGCTATGGCAGTAGCAAGAATCCCGAGGAAGAGTATTAAACAGACTGGAAAGAGATCCTGTGGACGAAGGCCAATGGCGTAAGCAAATGATGACAGCCCATGTGTAGCATCACCCGGAAGGGTGAAAAGTGTATTCGGGACAGTGCCATCGATGTATAACGGAGATGAATTGTCACTAAGTTGGTCCACAAAATTAGAGGGGGGAGTAAAAGAGGGGGTGGATAATGGATTCCAATGTTGCGAGGAAGAAGATGGTATCAGAGTTATATCTACGAGAAAAAAGGTTCGCTTATCGTTGAGATACTGATTGGTAGAGGAACTCACTGTAAGTGAGTGTCGACCAAGCTGTCTGGGTTAATATGGGATCTGCCGGAATGAGTAAATTATCCAAAATTTCATTGACCAAGTGAGCCTTACAAACAAAAGGAGGCCACTCAACGGCAACCATCGCCAGCACGGCACACCACTGTGTATGGAATATGACGTCTCTCAGAGATGGAGTACCTGATCTATATTTAACCAAAAAATTCTACCATTGAGTATCAAGGATAGAACGTACAGAAGCGCATTAATGCAGGAGACGATGCTAGTCTTTCTCCACTAATTGCGCTCGCAAGAATAAAACCTGCACTTTGGGCTCTTGACCAGATGCCGTGTTCGTGCCGCATGATCCCACGGCCCCACGCCGAAACAATGCGAGCTAGTCCAATCGAAAGCCAGTAAGCTATTGCAAGTGCGACTGTCGCCCAGAATATGATTCTAGCGTCGCCATAAGGTGAATCCAGCTTAGGGTGGAGCGGCGTTGCAGATACATCGATGCACAAAAGCTCATTAGTAGC
>JABCKK010000048.1:0-12302 GCA_018221785.1 Calocybe gangraenosa
TGGGCTCCAGTCCAGGGCGGACCGAGCATGCTTCCTCCAAAAATAGAGTATGGCCGTACATAGCACTTACGGAGGGACGAGAACTTACTGTTGGTATCCTGAGCTGTGATCATTCCAAGAGCACGAGACGGAACGCCCATTTGAGATAATCCTACAAAAGTTGAATTTACATGATATATAGAACCAGGAGCATATATTCCATCACCACAAAATGAAATTGGACGGGTGGGAATACGGGGAAAGGAAAGAAGGAATTGCCAAATGTTTGAAAAAGAAAGAACCATTTACGTCCTGGATCCGAACAAGGATACATTGGTTCTACTTAGGCGTTGTTGCAATAAAAGGAGCTAGCGCGATTGTTGAAGGACCCGAGATCGTTGTGATGCTTCGTGAAAGAATACACCTCTCCCTCACAGTCTTGATCCCTAAGAAAGTTAGTTATCAGCAACACTCCAGCAGTTCAAAGTTTTGTAAAGGCTCACTCGAAGAGATAACACTTGTCGCCATCAGTAAGAGGATCGACACTCTTGACTTTATCTTCAAGTGCAGAACCGACGTAGATGCAATCGTTGTTGAGGTAGCTTATGGTCCTGCAGGTACCTGATAAGTTTAGGCCGGTACAGAGTTTCAAATCGCCTCCAGCGGCCTAAGGGGTGGATTTGGGGTCAGTGGAAACAGTTGGGGAACAGGACTGGAGGGACATACGACGATAGTAACACTAGCAAAAGCGATAGAGGCAATGGAGAGAAGCTTGAACGTGAACATCATTGGCTGGGTTTATGAGAGTTGTTCGGGCCTTGGATGAGCTGTGTGTGGGCAGTTTGAATTGGGGAATAATGGAAACATTCGACGTGCTTTATAGCCCATTAGAGGGAGACAATAGATGGGTTTATTGGATAGGGAGTTCCTCGTCGGGCAGGGCGACCTGGCTGTTAAATCCAGAACAGGAAACAATTAAAGCTTATGGTGTTTTGTTTCTACACCCCCTTGGTCACATACCATCTAAATGAGCCTTGTGACTCTTCATTTCCCCTGCGAGGATACGTAAGAAGAGTACTCTGGCAGCCTGGCAGGGGCGCGTACGTGGGGTAATATATTCCAATGGAGGAAATGGTGCTCGAGATATGCCAGTAACGGGTCGGCCACAAACGTAACGGACACCTAGGAACTTGAGGCCCTTTCCTAATCGAAATGGATGTTCAACATCGTTGTGCAGGTGACTGGCGCGCGGCCGCCAATTCCTGCAAGGGTGGGCATGGATTTTGCGCGCACCAAAGAAGATGTGTCTAACACGCCACTACAAACGTCAAATGTCTCCATACCTTTGTAAGATCTCAATCAAAAACCGGAATTCAAATATGAACCTTTGAGGAACACGTACGATGTTATGTTTTGACACGGCCGCATTGCCGAAACCTTCAAAAAGTTTTTTGGGATCGCTGCATCTCTTCATCAAAGGGTTGGCATACCGTGAACTAGATGACGGATCGATGTATTGAGCATTACATTCCATGCGATACATATCGCAGTAACTGGCGGTGTTAGCCTAAGAAACAGTTTATACGCCGTCAAAGGATCATCTTTGTTCATAACGAAATGAAGTAGTAGACAAGAAACAAAGAAGAAAGCCCTGACTCAACTTTTGCCATTTGAGTTGCCTCAAGGAATAAAGTTGGAGTGTAATGATCCGTTGCAAGTGAACTGAGTGAAATCAAGTGACCTAAGCACATCTAGTGAACTAGCACAAACGGCGCAAGATCTTTAGAGAATCAACAGACGCCACCGCCTTTCTTTGCCGCCAGAGACAAAAAGTCAAGCTGTTAAAGATCAGTGCAAAAGCGCCACCGACATGAGGACAGAAAAAATAATTCTCATCACAATCTGCCAAGAAAGAGACTGATGGTAAAAACTGCCCATGGGGAGGCTTATGGCCAACGTCGCCTCTCAAACCTCCTCGGTTCCTCATTGACATGACATAGCTGACGTTCCGGATCACCACAGCTTGCTCACCCGTTCCGAAACAGATACCTCACGTGACCAGGGGACATCCAAGGCAGAGTTGGCAAAGTCGGCGAAGACTTGCAGGAAATGTACCGGATCGCGGTGGGGGTGTATCTATTTACCTCTCCTGAGGATTTCCATTAGTCTATGGGTATTAGGCCAGACGGGGTCAAGCGCTAATCGTGGATGACGAGAAGATGACAAGCGACGGAACAATCATCCGCGCCACTGTACCTTGCACATCATGCCCACCCAAGATTCGACATAAGTTTCCCCTGCCCAGAGGAAATGAAGATTTTCAACCTGGATTTAAGTGATATTCCGGGAGTGGTAATTCGGTTCAGCTTGGAGGATACTGATTATGAGGCCATGGCATGATCCAAGATGTTTTCTGACGGGTGTGCATATTTACTTCAACTCTTGCATATGCTCCCATGTAGAGAAATTGTTCATTCAGTGAGCGATTGTAAATTTCCTTCCTGCAAACGAGTCACTTTTGGATGTACTGCGTGCGCTGTGTGGTTCGCCAAGTAACTAGTCCCCGCCTTGATGATTATCAACGAAAAGTCCACTGTAAGTCTTATGCGCCTGCCTGAGCCAACCAAGAGGCGCTGTGTTATGCCGCTTGCACTGGAGGAACCGCAATGCATAAGTTGGGGGGGATGCCACGTCGCCATGGTCGAGTCGCTCCATGCAATTTTAGGGTCCCAGCTCTTAGTTCAAATGTGGCTCCTCTCGTACTCGTCACAGCACCTTGGTGTAATCCATGACGTCTTGCTCCATGGTTGGATGCTTATTTAAACTAAGACTTTGTTTTTCAATTGTCCCAACATCCTGCTGCTGTCCGTCGCACTCAAAATCCCCTAACATCTTCCCCTAACATCTTCTACAAATGGCTCATAGTAAGTGATACTGTTGTCGGATGATCAGTTTCGCTGACGTCCCTTTCGCTGGTATAGAAGTTGAAAAAGACCCCGTTCGCGTCGCAGCTGGTTTGAAGGCTAGCGTCCATAATCCCAATGTATCTCAGGAAGCTAAAGACAATGCCACCGAGCGCCTCCATGAGATTGAAGCTTCTTTGGACGAAACCTGTTCGTCATTGTCCTGTAACCGAATTAGCACCGCCTACATTGTTTTATTTCATTTAGCACAGCAGTCCGGGAAGGAGAAAAGCCACGGCTTACGATCTGGTTTGTTCACTCCTGACGCCATCCAATCTTTTCCCAGCCTAACGTATTACAGCAGGGGAAGAGAGCAAACCTTCTGACGAGGAACACAATCGCAGCATGGGCGGCTACAAAGCAACTCTTAAAAGTAAGCCTCTCGCGTTTCCAGCTGATCCATTGAAAATAATTTTTTTTCAACAGATCCTAAGGTGTCCGAAGAGGCCAAGGAGCACGCTAGAGAAATACTGGAAAGCAATGATGCACTATAAGCATTGAGAAGTTGGTCATACCATCCTGTCAGGTCGTAGAATACGCGACCAATCAACTGTATTACTATCCTTTTGTGTACATCCTTTTTTACCGAAAATGAGGGTAAACCAATCGTGCAGTAGCGAGTACTCGAATGGTTCATGACGGGTGATAGCTGTTGGGCATTAGGAGCAAAGGCGTGACGTAACATCGAGTGACATATTCTGGGAAGTCCACTAAGGACTCTCGTCAATACAACTTATCAAGCTAGAACGCAATGGAGGGACCAAAATCTACAAAGTACTCGTTTAACCCGCCTCCATATTCATCAAGCTCACAGAACAATAACACAGAAAACGCAAACTTACAGATAAAGCTATACCCAATGTCATCTTGCAGAATCCTGTTTTTGCACAGGATTCGCGAATGTACCAGGATTTGTTGGAGATGGAGAGAAAATTAGACTGGACAATGACGAGAAAACGGGCTGAGATACAGGACGCGTTGGCGAGAACTCCAGCGGTGCGCTTCCCAGTCTCCTCTGTCCTGTTTGACGCGTGACAGCTCCTCTCCAGACGACACGGACGCTGCGGTTATTCCTCAGCCATACAGTTTCAGGACAAATGTGGCAGACGGGAGATGATATCACTGCAAATTTTGAGACAGGGGAAGGTATCCCTGCTTGGGCATTCAAGATCGAGGGACGGTTGCTAGAGGTTCGTTGCAGAGTTCATCGCTCTGAATGTGTGGTTCAATCACAAATCTTTTGAAGCTCCCAAACCAACGGTCTAGAGACAAAATACCGCAACGCAAGTTTTCAACGATGATCAAACGCATGGTGATTGAACTAGATCGCGACCCCGCTATTTATCCTGACGGGAATATTGTCGAGGTATGTTCAGTGTAATTCTTGATCTAGCATATCTCTCAACCATTCAACAGTGGCCGCGGGCCCCGGGTCACCATAATCCACCCCTGGACGGCTTCAGCGTTAGACGTACTGGCGATGTGGCTACTAAACTGAGGGTGGTTATGTATTTGGAGCATTTTACTGAGCAGTTCAAGGTGTTAGGAGAACTCGGTGCGTGTTTTACTCTTCGATATCCGTTGGGGCCATTTACATTCCTACAGGTACGGTTCTTGGACTCAAGGAAGAAAGCCGAATCGGTGTTATTCAGGCACTTTGGAACTATATCAAACTTCAGGGTCTTCAGAATAAGGCCGATCAGAGGACTATACGTGCTGACGATAAGCTGAGACCTGTGAGTCCACTGGTGTTCCATCTACGCCCTCTTCTCATCCTATATTTGCAAGATTTTTGGAGGAGACAGCCTTCCCTTTCAGAAGCTACCAGAAGTAGTGAACCGCTATCTCGCTGCACCTGATCCTATCATACTGCACTATACTATCAATCCCTCCATCCCACCGCCTGAACGCCCTTCAGCGTGGGATGTAGAGGTTAAGATGGAGGACGTGACAATGAAAGGACGTATGGCTGCTGTAGTTAATCAGAGCAAGGAAAGTCTGCAAAGTCTTGCAAAAATGGACGAAGAGGTACGGTTTTCTGATGATATCGAACTACATACATCCACCTAACGAACGGCTTATAGATTGCGCTTCTAGCCCAATCATTGCATAATTCACATATAAAGAAAACATTCTTACAATCGTTTGCCAACGACCCGGCACAATTTATCCAGACCTGGTTGGAGTCACAATCAAGGGACCTGGAGAGTGTTCTTGGGAGTGGTCCAAGCGAAGGAATGACAGTTCGACAGGAGGAGCTTAGACGGAGTGAGTTCTTCAGGTTACCATGGGTTGAGGAGGTATGTCAGACAGCAGACCTTGCTATTCTTGAGAACTCATGTTGTTTTTCCTATCTCAGGCTATCGCCATCCAAGAAGGCATGCGTTTAGCCTCCAAGGGCATGCAATAAGATATTTCACGTTGTACCTAATTACCGCTCTATTGATTCGTCCGTAACTTATCCATTTTGATTGTAAATGCTAATGCTATAAGAGTTAGTACCCCTGGCACAGTCGCATTGTCACTTTGCCCATCCGAAGATTTTGTACCGCTAATTCCGACTCGTCTAGAAACGGGCGACAAGCCACAGCTTATAGACACCAAATCTACCATGGGAGGTAGATCTGTAAGCTAGTTCGTAATCGGCGCCAAACGCAATCGCAAATTCAACATCTCTTGAAGCTTCCGTGGGCTCCTATACTTAAGTGGACCTCCATTCTAATCAAGTAGCGAATAGTATTGAATAGTCTTGAAAGTTAGTCCTCGAACCTGAGCTCAATCTCTTATTACTAAATCGATCCCTCGCTCCTAAAATCAAAGTTATTTCGAGGCTGAGTGGACCAGCTCTGGACATTCAAGAGACAGGTGCTACCAGAGTTGTGGAAAACAAGGATGTCAAGCAGTTCAAGGCATGGAAGGAGCATTGAGCTTGCATGAGGCCTTAAGTTGTGAACCGTGATGAAGATATTGAACGATAAGAGGTAAGGATCTGAATGCGAAATATGGTAAGAATGTTGGCCATAGATGTTTCTGTCTAGTGCCAGCTTTATACTAGAAGGCAAAGCCACTTATCATATTCTCTCAAGCTCACAAGAGACGCCAGAGTTGTAGACAGTCCACGAATTATTCTTCCGGATTCGTGCTTTGATGACTGGCCGCTCCATGATCAGTTGTACATGTGTTACCATCAAAGAATGTGAAGCCTGCGGCTCTAAGACGTTAAGGCCTCACTACTTTTGAGATGGAAAATAGTGGGCTAAGGACGAGTTTGTTAATTCCATTCCATTAATCAACGTTGCATACCACCATAATCGACTTTTAGCTTCGCCGCTAGCCGCCCGGACATACGACGGGCATGCTCCGATTCTAGGATAATAGTCATTCTTCAATTCTGAACTCAACCAATGGGACGCACTAGAAGGACTCGCCGGTCTCTCGATTTGAATATCCTCGGTATCGATTTTCTCGTGATTATCGATTTTAATTTGCTCTTTGATATCCTCAAGCATTGCAGCAACGGTTGCGGTCGGCACCTTGTCCGGGGCAACCCTCCATTTATTTTCCTTGTAGAACTCGGACACCTTGATGCCCTCCAGTGCAAAGCTGCCGCTGTCCAAACCTCCACCTTTAATTTTGTATTTTGCTAATGGCAAAGTGGATCTGCCCGGAGGGAATCTAGAGGCCACAACTGCAAAGTCATGCCTCCCACTGTGCAATGGGCTTAAGACTATTCCTATGATACGTTGGCCTTGATAGGGCTTATAAGTCGCATTTAACAAACGAATTGCATAAATACAAGTATGCAACTTACCCCACCTTTTGATCCTTTCAATTGGTAAACTGTTCCGAGTGTCAGGTCAGCCAGTGTTGAATCTCGAGCATTCAAAGCAACCCCGGGAAAAGATGTCCTGTGTTAGTCCTGAGATATAGATGCCGCCAGAGACAAGGATAGCAAGAAGAACAGGGCGATGCATGAGAGGAATGTTGGAGGCATATTTCGCATGCCAAGGTAGTAGACTGGTCACACAAAAGGTGATAAGAATACGGGATGATGGTGGATATGGACGTTCGACAAAATGCGACAATGGAAAACCGAGACCGGCTCGGTAGAAAAACTGGAAATGGTGCTCTGCGTTAGCTTTATACACAAAATCATGAGTGCCAAAAGGAGCAGATGACATTTCACTCACCCTGGACGCATCTGCTCTTTTTTCTTGGCCGACGCGGGGGAGCCTGACAAGGCTACACAGGCGACCAAAAACTTGATGATATCAGTGTTGCCGAGAAGTCACAATGTAAGTTTGAAATAGATTGATGGAGGGATCTTTTACACCGCATGAAGATGACCGATTGCGGGGTAAAGTACATATGGATCATGGGAGATCATTAATCAGTATAAACCAGCATCAAACACCATCGGAAATATGGGAAACGGCGGAGACTCTGGTATATCAGAGTCGCCAATAACGATACAGCTGCGACCTAGACCGTCAACCAACTGAGTTTAAATGTTGTTCCAATGAAACGAAATTTTAGGGGACTGCCCCATGTACATAGGAATTGCAGGGACCAAGACACCAGTAATGCCTGCAAGCCAAACCAGTCATTGCAAACGCATATGATACCACCCGATTCGATCTCTCTTTTCGATCATACCCAATTCCCGGCACCGGCACTATCCGCAAGGCTACATACTTGGGAAATCACCTTCAACTACTGTAATGGCCAGTAAGCAGGTCAGTAGCCCTGAAATACTCATTGTAAATAACTACGGCACTGACGTTTCTCTATTTCCAGTTGGGAAAGCTACGTCAGGTTCAAGATTCATGGCTTGCTCCAGGAGCTTCTGCTGATCAGGCCACTTTTGGTATTTTAGTGGGCAGGGGAAGTCATCTCGTCCAAGGACAAGACCACAGTCTCCGAAGAGTTCCAAGAGCTTGAGAAGGATATTGAGCTACGCCGAGAAGGTATCACCAAGTACGTTTGTCAAACCGGGACACAAGTTGGAGGTATCATTCGACTTATCTTCGTTGAATTAGGCTGCTGGCAGCTTCAGGAACTTATCAACGAATCTTATCGAAAAAGAAGAAGAATGAAGCGTTCGAGAATGCAGAGAAGCTTTTACCTATCGATGCTTTGGGTATTGTCATGATTATGCATGGAGAGGAGTATGGCGACGATTCGGCTTTTGGTGAGTTCGCTACGCAAAGTAGTGTTTCAGTTCAGCGTCTTAGCAGGCGATTAGGCACGTCTTTGGTGACTTTGGGGCGCGCCCACTGCAAGGTTGCAACCCTTCAGGAGGCCTATGCACTCACATTTAATGACACATTCTTGGCGTCCCTGGAAAGATTCACGGATGAGATCAAAGAATATGACGCTCAAAGAAAAAAGCTAGACAGCCGCAGGTCTGTTAAGCTATACTGTAAAGGCTGGCTGACTAAAGAACAGTTTAGATTAAGCTACGATGCTGCTTTTGTCAAATACGAAAAGCTAAAGAACGGGAAGAAGGAGAAGGAGAAAAAGGAAGCAGAAGATGAGATGGAGAAGGCTCATCAGCGATAGTCAGTCAAACGCGTCTTGCCTATGGAACTCTCTTTGACATACGTGCGTTCCTCGCAGCGATGAGACATCTGATGAAGTTCAAGCCTATATGCATGCAATCCAAGACAAGGAAATTATACAACTTCATGAGCTGACGGCGTTCTTGGACTTGGAAATTGGTTTCGCCGAACAGTATCTGAACGTTCTTAAGGATGTCAAAGCTGGGTGGCATGAGCAGTAAGCCTGACATGATACTATCATTTGTCCAAGTATTTAGTATTTACCGACCCCAGATCCTCTCCGGTGCAAATACCCCTACGCCATTCAAAAGCAACTGCACATATCTTTCCACGTCCTGAATCGGCACAATCTCGGACCTCTACCCGGTCTAATACCAGAAACCAGTCAGATTCAGACAACGAATCTGCGCCACGCATCCGAAGGCTATCCAAATCCAGGAGATCAGACTCGGTATCGAGCAAGCCTCCTTCACGTCCAAATTCCCGCGCCTCAAGAAAACGAGCAGATAGCGCAGCTACCGTTGGAGAGAAAGAGGACAAACCCTCAAGGCGGATAAGCGTCGCAGGATGGGCGTCGAGCGCTGTCGAGTCGGTCACAGGACGGACCAAGAAGGGCAGGGACAGAGATAGATTCTCTACTCTGGATGACAACGACCCCCCTGAGCGTGAGGTCGACGAGGACGGGGGGGTGCAGAGTTCTCTGTCGAGGAAGTCAAGCGGATTTAATTCGCTGACGCGTAAGTTGTCGCGGGATAAATCCAGGGAAACGCCGTCGCCCAAGATGTCTGCAAGGATATTGAAGCCGCCTTCCCTCCAGGGCAAGAAGCTTGTACGCGCGATGTATAGCTTCTCGGGGGGCACAGATGAGCTTTCCTTCAAAGCTGGGGATGAAATCGTGGTAGTGAATGAGGTGTTAGACGGCTGGTGGATGGGTGAGATGCAAGGAAAGAAGGGGTTGTTTCCGACCACCCATGTGGAGCCTGCCCCTTCCAAACCAGCCCTACCTCAACGTCTTGGGCGTTCTCACGATGTCTATTCTTCGTCCCCCGAAGATAGCCTGCAACAGCCCTTACATCATATAGATTGGGGTGGCTATCTGGCCAATGAAGAAGACGACGATGATTTCGGAAGGCAGCCTCTTTCGGCCCATCATGCGAGCCCATTCTTCAGCGGGCCGCCTGACACGGCGAGCATTACTAGCAGCCTCATGGATGATGAAGATAACAAAGGCCTAATCGCATTTTCCAAGAATAACAATTCAAATACAGGTTTTAATGGCAGATCTGAGCACTTTCCTTTAGACGATAAAATGTTATCCCATCATTCTCCACCAGTGCCTAATCGCTTGTTTGAGACAGGGGCAGTTTCTGGAGGTACAGCAACAACTGGGAAGAAGGCACCACCACCTCCGCCCCCGCGGCGATCTACCACCAATCTTGGACCCACTCCACCCATACCTGCTCGCCCTCTGAGGTCTCATTCTCACTCTGTAGGACAACTCAAGGCGCCAACACCCTCTTCGTCGGTCAGTAGCCACAGCAACGATCGCTCACCATTTGAGAGTACGACGGACCTATCGACACCAAACACGACGGATGGTCAGTGTAATGATTTCAAGCAAAGCCAGTTCCAGGCGAAGGGAATATGTAGCAATTGCTTCCAATTCCATGGGTAGAGATAAGGACCCTCTCTCCGGCTTTTCCACATGGGGCTTTGACTCGTTTTTTTGATTACGTTTTAACTCTTAATCTATGTATTTGTATATATCCTTATCATTGCACCTTCCATTGAGTACCCCAGTCGCGTCCACCCATGAAAAAAGCTGCCTGGCCATTCCGAATGGGCTTTGCAAGTTGTGGTAGCCTATCACGTGAGTGTCGCCAATCAGATCATGCGCATTAGCTCCTCCCCTATCCGGTCTCTTGCGTTCTTTGATCCAACTTCTTCCAATGTCCGGGGACAGTCTTAAGAGAAGAAAGATCGCGGTGCTGGGCTCCCGTTCAGTCGGTGTGTTACACGCTGAAAACTCACTAACCGGATCATCTTATACTAAATCAATCCAACAGGAAAGTCCTCTCTTGTGAAACAGTTCATAGAGGTGCGCACTTATCGCCTGAGAAGATTTTGAGGCTAAAATTGGCTTATCAGAATCACTTTGACGATGCTTATTATCCAACTATCGAGACTACCTTTACCAAGACGGTTACCTACAAGGGAGTGGAATATTATTGCCATATCATCGACACTGCCGGGCAGGTAAGAGGTGTTCTTACCATGAAGAAGAAAAACTTTTTTCTCACCCCAGGACAGGATGAATATTCGCCTGTGAATTCTCAACATGCTATAGGCATTCACGGTTACGTTCTAGTCTACTCAATCACCTCCCGCACTTCCTTCGACATGATCCAACTCGTGTACGACAAGATAGTCGATTTCTGTGGGGTCACAGACATCCCTTGCGTCATTGTTGGCTCAAAGAGTGATCTGTATCAAAAGTATGCCATTCATATCGCTATACCCTTTTCATAACTTATGCTGATATCCAATTACGTGATAGCCGCCAGGTACAAACAGTCGAGGGTCAGAAGTTGGGTTCGAAGAATGGAGCTGCTTGGGTCGAGACGAGCGCAAAGAACAATGTCAACGTTGGTAAGAACGGTTTCCAAATGTGTAACGTTCGCCAGGTCTTTGACGATAATTGGTATCTTAGGCAAGGTTTTTGAATTATGCCTTGCAGAAATCGAGAAGAGGACGTCACCTAATCAAGCCGAGCCTCAAGCTGGTCGATGTGTCATCATGTAGACTCTAACCCTCATCCCCGGTCCTCCCCTCGTCCTCTCTCTCTTGGTGCTATTGGCGATCCCTTTTCTCTTTTTCCTTTTCGTATTGAAAGCGCGTCAAACGGCCTGTAGATGTCAGCGATGGATCACTTATAGACATACATATTTCCATCCGCGACAGTTCGATGTAGACCCTTGCTATGTACTGTTATTCTTTCCTTTACTATTTTACCAGATTGTTGCACATCTACATACTATTGAACAATTTGAAGGTAGTCAACGCTAGAATAGGAGTCCGACTTTCATAACTTTTGAGTAATAGACAACTGATACAAATAACATCTCTTCACGGTACTTCGGTGTTCATATAATGGATACAGCATTTCGCAAAATCGACATCGATCAGTACGATGAGGATGTCCTCCAAGATTCCGAGCTCTGTGACGCAGATCCACGGGATCCCTCCCAGGCCCTCGAGGAAGCAAAGCAGCGGCAGGCAGCAGTGAGGACTTCCTTAGCAAAGTAAGCCATAATCACATCTAAACCCTTTCTGCCCAATAAAGTACCATAGAAATGATGTTGTAGGGGCACTCTCCCTGGTCCTGGACAACCCACCCTATGGGCCAAACGCAGATCAAGCAAAGGTTGCACGCCAGAACTAACTTGGGGGGAAAACTCTGGCTTATTTCATTTGCTTCAAAGGATATAACCCTGCAAACACTTCTAACCATCCTCAATACAACAAAATCTACCGAGATACCGACCGTGATCAAGTCACTATCCCAAGACTCTCAGGACACACTAATGAAATATCTGTACAAGGGCATGGCGATGCCAGGCTGGGGAGATATAAGTGGAAGTGTACTATTGGGCTGGCACGAAAAGGTGAGCAGGGTTCAATGATTGCCAGCCGCATAGATCTAATCTCCCCTTTTAAAAAAATTTGTAGCTGACAGAGATAGCGGGGACAGGGTGTATTGTACGAACAATGACAGATCGACGACTCGTGTAGCTGTAAT
>JABCKK010000048.1:12854-25277 GCA_018221785.1 Calocybe gangraenosa
CTTGAAGTCTACACATCTTGTCCAAGGCTCATCGCTTCTGCAAGGCTTAGCTCAATTGCAAACTTCATTTCAGCATCCATTCTATCCTCTGCTACTTGCCTGGCTGACGACGACCTGATGGACGATGAAGCAGATACCGAAGGAGATGGAGTTGATGTGGAACTATGCGTCTGCAACGGTGTGCTCCAAGCCGACCTCGATGTAGATGTAATGGACCGAGGACTCCCGGACACTGAGCGTCCTGCGATACCGTCGCCTTGACTGCCATTTTCAGAACTCCTACTAGGAAGAGAGGCACGGGGAAGACTGGATCTACCCAGCTCGGAAGGTACACGGCTTACGATAGAGGACGAAGAGCTGGGCGTTGCTCTGATGGCAGGGAAGTGGGTATTATCTTCCGAATCTGACGATCGAGATGATGAGCTAGGCGTGGTTTCGTCCGTTGCTTCGCTTCGAACACAAGTCGCCCAGCCGGCCCTCGGGGTACTTGCGCCGGAATGGAAAGATGGAGTGGCAGGAGAAGAATCCACCAAAGTATTTGGAGGTTGATCGTGATCAATTTCGACTTCGAAGATCCCTTCATCTGTTAACAGAGATTGTTCCAAGACCACATTCTCGTGCTGCAAAGCTTCGTCGCGGCTCAGCATAAGAAGATATTCCACAGCCTCGTTTTCGTCCAGACCCATGGTCTCCAGCTGAACCCGTTGTTCTCTAGCCTTCCCATTCACCCGATGCACATGATCGGACTCTTGCTTTAACATACTTTTTATCTCTGAAACCGTTTGACGCAGTTCCGATTGAGCTGAACAATGACCACGTCAAACTTAAAATCAAAAGCATGATAGAGATGATAAGATTACTCACGCGGGTATTTTGCAACGCTTGGTCTTTCTTTCTTCTTCTTCCCACCCACGCCCGAGGGTTGCCTACCACGAACGCCTCCGTGACTAGCCCGAGGAACAGGGCCCGCCTTCCACGCCAACACTCTATCACCGACGCTGACGAGTACAACATCCTTCTCAGGCCCTAAAAGAATCTGTCGAGCTGGCTCTCGTTCCCTAGATCCGACATGTGCACCACGCACACCACGCACGCGGGGTACAGGCGAAGGGAAAGATTTCAGGTGCCCAAAGGTCAACCCATCCCACACATGCGAGGTTCCGCGGGCAGACCCAGTGACCAGGGTCAGTCCATTCCATGCAATAGCCGTGACTCCGGCACCGTCTTCATGGGCTTCAAACTTCCTGATGCAATGCGTAGAAAGTATAAGAGGGTCATAGGGAGCGCTCCAATCGTAGATGTTGACATAACCAATCGTATCTCCTACAAGTACGAAACTCGATTCTGTGGAGAAAAATGGAACAAGAGTTGAGATAGTTCCAAATGATGCATCACCGAAGACGGTGACTTCAACATCGATTTCGCCGTTTCTGCGTAATCGATAGAAATTGGGGTCATCTTCGTAGGCGACCAGAGTAGTAGGAATAGTAGAGTGGTTGTCGATGTGAAGAAACGAAACCGTATAATCATCGAGCGGTACATCAGGCGTTGTTCCTATAGGTCGAATTGGGCAAGGAATACGACTTTCTTCTACTAAAGCCGAGGAGAATAAATCCGCAGACTGCATTTCAAAACCTGTCCATAGAGAAATCTCCCCGCTCCTTGCAACGGCGGCAACTGTTCCTTGAGCGACTGACAAAGCAACTTTCAAATATGCATCAGGGACCAATACCCCAGCCTTGCGCTCAGATGTCCACAGGCACCGCAAAGTTGTCGCGTCCCAAATTTTCACTGTGGCATCTGCTCCAGAGGTGGCAACGACAGTCCTAGAACTCACATCCCAGATAGTATCAAGCACAGCACCAACATGCTCCTCGCGTACATCACATCTGACCATATCTGTCACGAGTCGCCTAGAAGGATCAATGGCTCGGGGTGCTGTCACTACCGCAACCTCCCCGTGTCTGAACCCCCAGAGTATCTTGGCAGTGCCGCCATCCGATGTAACGGCACAAGCTGATACGTTGGGGTTAAACTCTGCATTTGGATTACCAATGCCTTGTCCTATACGAACGCCGGACGTATCAAGATATCCCGGGAGAACCTTGCCGTTGAAAGGTAAAGAGCGAGCAACGACGCCGTATCGAATAGACGAGGCTAAAAGCGTAGTCTCCGACATCATATACATCGAAGAAATTTCTGAGCAAACTGGAATATGTGCGATAGACGTATTGCGAGATCTCGTCCAACGTCTATAATAGGGATAAGTCACCAGACGACAGGGGAGAAAAATCGAACTTACCTTAAAAGCTTATAGCGGACAATGAACTCGCTCCTCCACGAGTTTTCGGAGCGTCTGAGCATAAGACTTTTGACCTCGTTATGGATATCACTTTCGGGCCCGATGTTCAGAAATTGGCAAACGAAGGCCCTCCACCAAGTCCTGTCATCTTCTACGTGGGAATTGAGCCAGCTGTTGACTCTTGCGAGGGAAAGTAAGGACGGCGGGTCGAGATAGGAGGTAATTCCAGTGAGTGTCTCAGCTGGAACACTGAGGAGGACACAACTGTCTTGTTTTCCATGTTGTTTAGCTTGTTTTTGATCGTGCTTGGTAAGTTTCAGGTATGACGATTCGTTGGATGATATATGCGTTTGCCTATTGAGCATAAAACAAAGGAAATTCAACTTTTAGTTAGATCTAGACGCAGACGCTAGGATGACCACTGTCTGCGATGGTTGTGGAGTTTGAGAGAAGTTTTTGTGCCTCTCGTGGTTTACTTCTGACTCACGCTTCGGCAATGTGCGTGACCAATGGTAGCCCGCCACCCTCAGCTAAAAGAAACAATCGAAAGATTGATTTAGATGGGTAGGTACACAAATTTATATATTTCACAATTGAGCATATTTTTCTGTCTAGTTTCCTAAGTTCTGAGAATATTCGCTGATATCGGAGATGATGATAGTTTGATTGTCATAGATATTATTGACCTGACGTAGGATGTAGACCTCACATGGAGTATCGGCAAGGCTTCTAGCGTGGTTCCAATCCAGATATAAGACGGAGATAGATACTTCATGGTAGATCAAGTCCAGGCAAATGCATACGGAGGCGAAGCAGGCAAGTTGATGGTTTGTGCGTGGTTGAGGCCAGCCCCAAGTGGTACCCGATACCATCCCGCGTCTAGGACGAGTGGGCGCACCGACCGTGACAACCACCGCCACATCATGTGCTCGCGTCCGGGCACATAATGGGGCGATGTCTGTCCCAAGGTCATTCTACTCCGTTCACACACAGCCTCGCGTCCGAGGCAGCGTGCTAGTAGGGGAACTAGGCTAGGATGTTCAAGGATAGTTTGTGGGCCAATAGTTAATAGTTTACGGGTTCGAGAGATGATAGCCCACGTAACGGCTGCCAAGACAAAGTGATCACCGAAGCCAGCAGTAATTGACAAGGAAAAAGACCAGATAGGTGACACACGATGACCGGCAAGTAAAATCAGCAGAATGAGAATTTGGCAGTGAACCTAAAGTTGATTCAGCCGTGGCCGTTGTTTACGCCGATTATATCGACGACCAGCAATATGCCGACATGGAGGCAGGATGTTGAAAAGCTTCATATTGCTCGCGAACACGGACTCTCGGATTTCATCAACCTTAGTACAAGTTCAATCTTTGGATAAGCGGATAGGTAATCACGTAACGTACATCTTTCCCTTTTGAGCCATCGGTATCAGGAAAGGCGGTCTTGTCGCACTAACCAACAGTTAGAAATCGTCATGCTTATGTAGCACAAAAAAAGTTAACTCACAAGGGAAGTACTGTCAAGACCATATTTCACGCCGTGGACCGGAGCAACAGCAGCGAGATTTTGGAGCTCTTCTCTAGGGATAGATTTCTATATGGAACTCGTCAGTGTTCATGGCAACTAATGCACGTTAGTAGACTCACAGTAGAACTCTTATCATCCTTGTTGAGTGATGAAAGCCGGCCCTCAGAGGCGTTTCCGGTAGAAGGCGTATTTGTTGACTTGACTGGCCTATTTGTGGGGGCCGCGTCAACATCATCTAGATCGTCCTTCGCAACTACGCAAAAGTATAGAGCAGCCATAAAAGAGAGGGTGTATAAGAACGCAAAGGCATGAAACAGAACTGAGTGGTTGGACGTTTGTTGCCTATCCGGAGTGGTGAATGCTGAGCGTGAACCGGTGACGTTCAAAGTAGCGTGATCTACGCTATCCCGTATGATGGTCGACGTTACAGAGTTGGACTTCACGAGAGAAACCGTATGAGTCGACAGTTGACTTTCATTTGCAACACTAGCAGCAAGCAGGTGGAAGTTGACGGTAGAGAATTGATGAGCTAGTGGCGCGATGGGGGAGATAGAGACAGCTCCAGCAACTACAGCTCCAGCAGACCCTATGTGGAGCGGGCAAACGACGTTTGGCGGAGTAAGATTTTCTGCGCTTCTATACCATTCTAAAGGGTAGTTTGAGAGCTCGCTGACGACACCCGCAATAAAAGCCAAGAGTGTTTTGATACGTCTTAGACAAGCGCTGGTATCCTGGTTGATGCTCTGGTAAAGAACCTTGGCCAGCGCTGAAAGATCATATAGCGTCCGAGCTCGGCGGTCAATACGAGTCGGACAAGTAGGTTCGGGACGACGCTGGTAGGTGCCATTGAATAAATCCATACTGGCGGGACAACATAGAAGGGTATACACAAAGGCGGGGGTGGGGTCCTTGGTGGGGCGCGGCTTCGAAGGTGGAGCAAAACAAACTTGAATGAAAGGAGCGTCCATGATGGGAGACTGATAAATCGACGACGTGGGCATTGATGGCTTCAAGACCTGTGTTATCTTGGCCGACGAGGTCAATAGTGTGTCATTGGAGCGCAAAGCGTTGGCATTTATCGTGTTAACCACTCTATCGTTGCTGTTGACATATGGATGAGCCTATGTGGTAAGCTATCACAGAATGCTACACATACCTCTTCAACTCGGGTGCGGCCGCCCGTGACAAAGGATCATCGGGTACACCAATATTTAAGATGTCAGAATGAAAGTTGGCCACAGGTGGAGCCTCTGGTTTGTGTAAAAGAGGATCGCCAGGGTAGTTGATGGACAAATCCGTCTTAGAGCGCTGAAATGTTACCTGCACGGCGTGTAAGCTCTCGGCTGTGATAGATAGTCGTGCAATGCCAGAAAACTCCTGCGCTTTGGGCGATGGGTCGCTCTTAGTGGAGTTGGCCGACAATCTGCTAGCGGGGATACGCATCGAAGTCATCGGTGGTAAAGGCGGGGAATTCGTAGGGCGGTGTGCTTCAATAGAACGAGGTTCATAGAAGGTGGGGGTGGGGAGCCGTAAAGGGCGGGTTGGTTCAAAGATAAGGGGTCCGGCCATGATGGCAAGGGCAATATATGGAGGAAGCATGTTGGGCGGTATGACTCTGATGGTAACTGGTGAAGAGTAACGTAGGGAGTGCAGGACTATTTATAAAATACTGGGTATGTACTTGTTTACGCGCCTTCAACGAGTCGCCTACGCGTTTGTTTAGCTCATGTGATAGAAAGTGAGACAAGCTACGATGTGGCGCAATAAAGGTGTTCCCGCTACATATGGCGGGATTATGTAATCACACGTACCACAACAGCACCATGCGATTGCAGCCGCTCCCAGCTCATGCTTCCTGTACTTGCTTATGTTAAAGCATTGTCGAGCCCTCGGATATTTGATTGTTTTCATCTGCTTCCTGTTCTCATGTAAAATATGCATGAGGGGAGCAGCACCCGAAGACCTTGTGAAGAAGACCTGCCATTTCATGATACCTTTCTAGTTCTTTGCACGCCATTCTCGGATACCGCCTTGTGCTACATCGCAGGCAATTGTGGGGACGATAAAGTATTAAATAGTTGTTGGCAGTAGTGAAGGACTCGATGATGGTTAGTATGTAGTCCACTTTCTCTGCGCCAGATCAGGGATATCCACGATACAAAAGAAGCAAGTCTCTCTATGCAGGAACCACCGCCCTCGCTAAAACTGAACGAAGCTTGTGATTTTCTTTCCCATTTCCACGCCACTAATCAGCCTATCCTTCCAGTCGTGTAGCACAGGGAGCCCTTCTAGGTTCTTCAGCTGTTCAAATGGTGTCAACTGTGCCCCAAGATGAGGGCACTGCAAAACAATGCCCGTCAGTGGGCCGAATCCCTTCTTATCACATTCAACACGAAGCCCATGCAACGCCTTCAGCATCTCTGTCGAGTTGGGATCTGTTTTGAGTCCTTCCAACTCGACAACCTCTGCCCGCTTTATGCGAAAGTATTTACCACGGCAGCCATCATGGTCGATACGTGGCATCACTGTTATCCTCACGATATGTGTCTGCGCGCGGGTTATGTCCCGGGGGAGCTCAAGAGCATGTATAAGCGTGGCTAAAAGCGTAGGGTTGTAGAAATGGCGCCATTTTTTAAGCCGTGTATTGAGTTCTGTGAGGGTAACGCCTGGCGGGAGGATGTTCGAACTAAATCCTTCCCTGTCAATGCGAGCAAGCTTGTTTAGAAAGTCTGATCTTTGTTGGCAGCCACTCTTGTGTATCTGCCAATTAACTATATATGAGTATTATTCGAGATTGTGACCACTATCTCTTACCTTGTAATGAGCGGCTTGACACTCTGTTGAACAATACCTATAATCGTGTACAGATAGATATATCACCATCGTAATAATATTTACTGTTTTAAAAGAATATATGAATGTGGAAGGCTCAGCACTTACCTTGCGCTCTTACACCTCGAACAAACTTTAAGAACAGCACCCGTGGTTCTGCAATTGTTGCACCCAAGGTTTTGTTTTTTTGTCCCCGGATCCCCATGAGCAAGTGAGTCCGCCATGACGGTCTTAGCAAAAGTGCGCAGATAAAGATGAGTCATGATCCTTGCACATAATTACCCAAAATCGTAATAGATAATCTGATAAGATAAATCATACTTAGCACTCATCAACTGGAAATCACTATTTTGATCTTTGCTCGACATTCTTGGCGGCCTATCACATCCTCTATGAACTCTTACAACTCAAGTTGAGATGCTCTATGTTGACGTAGCCTTCTTCGCTTAAGATAAGATGATCAACCCACAATGACGTATGGAAGGGTGTACAGGACGAGCAATGACATTCAAATCCACAGTATTATTGGCGTCCTTGGCTTCGTTTCAAATTTCAAAGGTGCTCGAGGGTAATTTCAGAACAGCAGGCAATAAACCCTCGGCTACTGATATATATGAAGCCACTTAACAGTATACCTGCTCTGACCCACTCTTGTGAGGCATTTGCACACGCTGGCTATCAAAACGACCACCTTGATGAAGGTGGGATGGCCTACATGCCTTGGATATCTGCTGGTCCTGCGAACCTTCCCATCAACAGCAACCGTTTATATTGCCAATGGCCGTTAATAATATATCTTAGGGGGCAATATGAATGGGGGGTTATTTCGGCGCTCCAAAGAGCTATTTGTTTTACTCATCCGCAATGATATCCACCCGTGACGTTGTCGAGCACGCTTCTACGTCATGCCTACTTTCCTGCGCAGTAGCATAATTATAGCGATCGACCTCTCACTGATCCGACGCCAAATCATTGACATATCTGGTGGTCTATGGTTTATTCCCGGTGTTGACCCTACAGAAAGAGACAAACATCTTTCCCCTCGAAACGTGTTTTGTGCATACAATGCTATACATGTCACAGGCAACGTGTTGTCCACCGTGAGCTCGCACTCGAGTTACAACTCCGTTATCAGTTTCACCGCCTAAGAGACTACTTTCAACATGCTTGTATCCGCAAGGTTGCAACGAGGCGTATCACATAAAGTGTTCAGTAGGTCTGAGCTCGACAACGACCGTTCTTGATTAACCTCATCTTACACTTACATCCACTAACACATCTAAATGCTTGACGCATTCAAAATTAAGCCTTACGACCTTGAGCCTGCATTCGCCGATTGGACCGATGGTCCTATATTCAAGGGTAACACGAAAAAGGACCTGCCAGTTGAGGAATGGTTGGACAAGATCGAGGCAGGATGTAAGGAGAGGAAGATTCCTGAAGAATATTGGTATAAAGTTGCCCAGCACTTCCTTGGACCCAAGGCGAAGGCCAGGTAGGCTGCAAATTGTTATCTGTAAACAAAGAGGCTAATAATCAACTCCAGGCTTGATGAATTGAAGGTAGTCATTGTTCAGGTTCACGGAGGTAAATATCGCTGGTCGTGGAAAAAATTTAGAATTGCCATGCAAAGCATGGGATGTCAGTAAATCAAATTTCGGCACTCTGGCCTGTGAGCTTACCGTCTCGCAGGGGGGATCGATAAAACTCAAACACAGACCATTAAGGTCTCTAAGACAACCGGCCGCTGGTGGACGCTCAAGAAGAAAGAAAGTCAGGAATCAATGGCGCCTGTGGTGGCTGAGCCCGGAACACTTTCACGTTCTAGCTCATTTTTCCGGAGCTCGATCAAGGGCTGTGAGGAAGAAGTAGCGCCAGCACCGGCACGACGTGCGCCAACAAGATCGGGCTCGGAATTCTGGCCTATCAGAAGGAACTCTAAAGATGAGACCCAGGAGGCCTCATCTTCGAGCAAGAGACCTTCTCCACCGAAATCCGCCTCCGACACAGCAGTAGTGCTCGCAAGGGAACTACCCAAGCCCCCTGTACCTTCAAGAAGTAATACGGGAGAATCAGGCCGTACGTCTGATATGCCTGATTGATTGACCATGTACTTTACTGATTTTAATTTAGAGGTCACCACAATTACCCAAGCTCCCGTATGGCTCTTGAATGCCTGCAATGCACTAGAATTCATTACAAGCGAACACCCCAAAGCTATGAGCGTCATTAGCGCTATTCTGATCACCGCTGGCTCTATACCAGCTATACCAGCTATCAGCGCCGGCGCTGGTGGTGCGATATTGGCGTCAGGCGCGGCACATGCAATTGGGGCAATTGCAGTAGGATTGGGCCAAGCACTTAGCACTTCTGTGAAGATTCAGAATCAGAGCGGCAGCGAAGCGCAGGCGCCATCGACGGTACGGTGATATGAGACGATTTGTTGTAGATAGAATTCTAAAGTGAAGAAGCAGAGATCAATATTTAATGTTCGAAGGTTAGAAATAACTTATAAATGACACGTACCGTCTTCTTGTCCACTGTACTATCATGCATAGCGTTTAAAGTCTTGGCATCCATTGCCCACCCAACTCTGGTACCTCTCCACTGTCTGCTAGCTGACCGTCAATACAAATTCCGCCTTGGACGTCTGAAGGTTCCAGTTTAATTCCACAATCCCTACATATCTTAGTAAAGTCTGCAGGCAAAGGTGAGCAAATATCAAGGCTAAGCCGCTTTTGAGGTCCCAAGGACTTATAACGCTGCAGCAAATGGGTCAACACCATGTTGAGAAATATTAGACAGTCATACTCACAATTAAAGAAAGATGAGATGAATGAAGAAAGATACGGTCCTCAGGTATTGTGGCTGTATTATGGATAGCCTCCGAGGGGAGGTTTTTCGAGTAGAGCGTATCTCCGAGAATGGGTGCTTATGGAACCAGTTAATCACGAAGAGCTTAATATAAGATACCTCCAGTTACCATTCAAGCAATGAGCTAAGTGTATGCGAAGCTGATGCTTATGACCGGTATGAAGCTTCAGGCGAAGAAGGGACAGAGGGACTGTCGGCTTGATTTTGGCTGAGCGCCCTATGCCAGGAATGAGACCCAGATTGGAGCGTACCGAAGAATCCATCAACTCCCATTCCGTTATAGTAGGCCTACCCCCCGCTGAATAATCAAGGGACGCACGACCATCATCGTACCGCAAGGGTATCCGTATCTCGCCTGACGTCGAAGAGAACGATTTCCTACCCCCACGTACAAGCGCAAGATACGTCTTTTTTATTGTTCTACGTTGAAAGCCCTGCGAGATATTGCGTGCGTGTGTTATAGAACGGGCAAAGAGCAGAGTACCTGTGGTGCCCTGGGATTTAGTCAATAGTCTGATGCTTGTACCATTCGTTTCGTGCCAACCTTGTCGAGTCGATGAACTGGGTAAAGCTCGTGGCCAAGCCAATTGCGAAGTTCTGGGAATATGTCACTTTGTAAAGCCAAGCTCGTTTCACAATAGACTGTATTTAACGCACCATCGAGTAATGGGTTGAGATGACGTTCTACTTCGGTCGCGACTTTCTGGAGGAATACATGAGTTTGTTGGTACCGTTAGGGAAGCTCATACTTACAGAACTGGTAAGTTGGCAAACGAGGCCAGGAGGTTTTTGCACAACAACAATGGCCTTGTCATAGTAGATAACACAGTTAAGAAGAGATCGGTATGTGCCTCTCGGTTGGCGAAAGATGGGTGAGCTCATTCGCGAATTCGGAATGAGTTGAAGCAGTTTTAGTCTCGTGACCGCTACAAACATGCAGGGGGTGGTCGTCAATTTCATTGTACTTTCGATTTATTTTCGAATCATACAATTACGATGTACAGTGCCATCTGAGCTCAAAAAGGTCTACTCGTGCAAAATTGGTATATTTCAATTTCCAAAAGACGAAACAGTGAAATCGTCGTCTTAGCTTACATCCTCAGGTCATATGGAGACATCGTCAATCAGTCGAGATACCTAATCGTCCAAGTGCAACAACTTGATCGCCACTCCTCTTGTCAAAGAGGTAAAGTCTTTTTTGCTCATGATCCGTGACAAGCTACGCAGCCAAGCTTCACCTGCTTCGATGAAGGCCTTCAATACCACGACGAGTTTCAGCGTGAGTTGCACGAGAAGTAAATAGTAACGCACGTAAGGGTAATCAACGGAGTACATGATGCGATCGATTCCAATTTCATGGATGTGAAACTGTAGGAGGGGTGTGGCAAAATTTGCTGACGTTGTTTCGAAGATATTTGTACGCCAGTAGGATGATGCATTGCGTATCATCTGGAGGCCGAATGGTTTGGCCCTGAGAAGCTCTGCAACTTCCACATTAATTGATGGTACAGTCCACTGCCAGAAACTCACGATCGTCGATTCTGAACAGATCAGAGGAAAGGCGTTCCCCCAAGTGGCCAACGACGACCTTCAGCTTAGGGAAACGACTGTTGGACGCGTAAGCAACCTCAATCAGATGTATCATCCATTGTGCGTAAAATGTGCAACCTCACTCAAAAACACCGTTTGTACAAAGGCTGGATTGCTCCACAATTCAAATTGGGGGCAAAAAGAAAAGTGAGATCATCACGCACCCGAGAACGTGGTTTGACACTGTAACTGAAAACTCTTCTGAAGGTCCTTTGATAAATGGTGCATGCGTATACATCAGAGATTCGATCTGTGCGATGTTGGAACGTGGATGAAAGTACACGGGGACGTCCAGCTCAGTCACAGTTTCCCAGAAGACGTCATACTCTGGCTGGTCGTAATATAAAAGGGTCGCTACTCGTTTGTGAATCAAGTGGATTCAGACCACGGGGATGCGAGATCTAGCTTACTGTTGTCAGGGCCAGACTGCTGATAGTCGTTCACCAGCACCCCTCAACTGTTAATTAGTCTTGAAACGTAGAAGGTGATGATGTATATGTACCTAAAAAGCCTAAGTCCTTGATGGTACGCCGGAGCTCCTGGGCTGCTTCAGTGGCATTATGCATGGAGAGCGAAGCAAAGCCGCCAAATCGTTCTGTGTTGTTAGAGATAGCAGCAGCAAGTTCGTTGTTGACCTTGGTGGCCATTGCTGTGGCTGCAGCTGGATCCGAGATGCCCTGGATACAGGGGTTCGCACATGATAGGACCATCTATCGCTACGCTAAGAAACTCAAAGAGGAAGGATGATTTCGATCATACGAAGTCAATGTTGTTTTCGTTCATAAGGTCCAAGCGACGCCCATGTACATCAAAAAAACTTGCTCTGAAATCTTCCAGTGTGACACCTAAACAAATTGATATCATCCAAATTAAGCGCGGTCCGTATGAACGAACCAAGAGGCGGGGTTTTGCTGGAAAGTTACGTCAGAGGTCAATGCAGTGATGACGATACTTGTTTCAAAACATACCTTATGGAATCCACGAGTTCTGGTATCGTCCATGCCTCTTCAAGGGCTATAGATCCAGTGCCGCTATCCCGCCATTTCCTTGCGGCCACACCACTGAAAATGTCGGGGAGCGCGAACGCAAGCACTATTATGATCCAAGATCGAGGCATCAAAGTACCACAAGTTAAAACGGATCTGAGAAAAGCTTTATATCCGTGACATAGCAAACAAATATCGGCACATGTGAGAGGAAGTGCCCACCGTGGGCGAAACGGAAGGGAAAGCGGAATGGAGCAGCTCAAAGAGGTAACAATGTGGGCATTGCGGAAGAACAGTGGTATATGAAAAGCC
>JABCKK010000048.1:29255-46773 GCA_018221785.1 Calocybe gangraenosa
TGAACGCTCCCCACCAAATGACAGCGGAAACGCCTTTCCTTCGTGCAATACTTCCCTCTCTTCCAAATGACTTTGCCAAAAAAGTTCGGTCGTTATGTGGTTCAACATCGTCAGAATCATCCTCCGCCGAGCATGTCCTCGACACCTTGATCAGGTTCGTAAGTGGAGCGGAGTGTGCATCATATGCATCCGCAGAAGCACGAGAGCAATGGGCTGAGAAACAGCAGGCTGTCGCACAAATTCTGAATGGAATGATAAACAGGCCCACCACAGATGAAAAACGACAAAGGGAAGAAGACTCAGAGCCTAGCGCCAAAGCATCTAAACGTCAGCGAACTTCCGCTGAGGGGTCCCCCGCCGCTCCGATACACGATCAACTTGACCAGCCCGTTTTTACTATTCACTCCGTTTCCGCAACCTCTCCCGTCCGCAAAAAAGTCGATATCACTATCCATCAGACCGTCCTGGCCTTGTCCCACCCGGTGGCACGTACAATCGAAGCCACCATCCCTCTTACCAACCTAGTGCGTGCTTTTCTCCTCCCAACACGCGGCAAACAAAAACCGCATTGGACCGTCGTGCTTCTAACGTCGGATAGCCCCGATCGTAGCAACAGTTCTACCATCTCATCAAGTCTGCAACTTATATTCGGCGTCGACGCGGTCGCTACAGCGCCTTTCTCTTTTACAGTACACAGCACCACAACACACAACACAGAATCCTCTACGCCACCCGCAGTTGCCCCAAAAGGCAGTCACACGCGGCCATTCCTTCTCGATTTCCTCAACCGTCTCGGTGTCCCCGTTTTCGAGCCCACGCCCGATATCTTCAAGAGCGCCTGTGTAGGTATCACTAGTGGTGTCAGTGCAAACGAGGACGGCATACCAGGAGTTGAAGCATACCGTGGTGCAAAAGTTGGGAGCCTTTGGTTCATGAAGGAGGGGATCCTGTGGGGAGAGAGCAAACCTTGCGAATTCTGGGCACTCGAAGACCTGATCGACAAAAACGAAGGCGTACGCGTAGTAGGAGGGACCGGCCGTACGTGCTCAGTCGTTCTAACCCGAAAGAGCAGCGAGGAAATGGGCGAGGGTGAAGAAGATATGGGCGTCGAGTCGGAATTTGGTATGGTCGACTCAAAGGAAAAGGCAAGCATTGATATGTGGGTACGAATGTTCCGAAATCTCTTTGGGAAAAAGAAGATTGTGAACGAGGGGAATGCTACTGTTGGACGAATTGAAGATGATTCAGATGAAGAGGACGAGGATTTTGAGATGGACTCTGATGAAGAGCATGATGGCTCGACGTCTTCCAGTGGGACCTCTTCCGATGGTGAAGAGAAAGGTGACGACCCCGATGATCATGAGGATGGAGTTGAGGAAGATGCAGAAGAGAGTGACAAGGATGCTGAAGGTAGCGAGGACGAACTAACAGAAGAACATCACCCCCTTCTTCGGCCAGGTGCAATGCCACGCCGCGTGAACCGTGCTGTCATAGACATGGTGGTGGGACTAGTCGAGGACGATATGCTAGGAACTAATGATACCCCAACTCTACCGAGCGAGCAAAGTGATGACGATGAGGAAGACGAGTTGGATGATTGATCTTTCCCAAAGGAAGATCTAGAGAAACAGGTAATGTTGCCTCTGGCAGAGGCGATACCCACTTGTCTAGACAAAAGGGTGGGGCCTCTGCCCTGGAGTATCACGCTCAAGAGGTGTTGGAGGTAAATGTATTTATTATTAGAAATTGTTTTCAATGCAATACAAGCTTAGCATCTAATATAAGAAAATGTCTATGAAAAAAAAGGTGTTATTTCAAACTTTTTCCCAGTAAACCTCGGCGCGCTCGCGAACGGTATCACCAGTAGGCTTGGGTGTGCCCGCCTCCCCACCATCTACCGCTACAGCCCACACGCCAGCCATACCAAGTCCAATATGACCATCCTCAACGTTAAGCTCTGCAATGATGCCATTATCACTTGCGCTCCTGTCGTTGAACGTCCAGAACGGTTTATCGGTATCGTTCGTGGGCTGCGTGATGCAGCGGTTAAGCGTCGTGCAACCAACGCCGAAAAATAAAGTGATATAAGCTCACCGTGCTAATCAAAGTGCTGACATTGAAAAGGTTGCCGTCGAAATGTTCCACCCGAAGGTGAGAGAACCAGGGGTTAGGTACTGCAGCCATTAGCATTGGGATACCCGGCCTGATGGCTCCAGGCAAGATGGTGGAGAGGTTAGATGCCAACTCGGCACAGGTAGCAGTTGCAGGAGGGGATGGGTTCTCAGGGGTTATAAGGCAAAGCTCGATCTGGCCATAACCATCGTTATTGTATGTTCCCGCGATGGAAGTGAAGTTGACACTAGGTGGCATTGCGTTGTCGGGACGAGGAGTAGCGCGTGGAGGCGTCTGAGATTTGACAGCGAGATACCTAATAACAGCAGCGACGTCAAGATGGGCATATTAGGAGAAAAGCAAACAAAACAACAGACCTGCTATTCCAATCAACGGGCTCGAGTCCGAGAACCCTGTCCATGATGTAGTACTTGATGATCTCCGTCATTACTTTACCGTACTCGTTGTCATTGGTGAGGACTGAAACGCCGAAGTTATCGTTAGGCAAACGACTGATCTGGGTGTTAAATCCTGCCCATGGTTATGTGTTTTTAGCGCAGAAACAAAACCAAATCTCGTGAGCACATACCTCGGATGAAACCACCATGCTCAATAATGACTATCATGGAGACGATTAAGCAAAAACCAAAAATGATCGTCGAATGTGGCAACTTACAGTGACCCCGGTACGTTAGCTGGAGTTGTGCGGCACCATACGCAATTAGAGAAACTTCAGGCCAGTCACTACCAATAAATCTCGCTGTGAGTTGACTAAAATTCACCCTCAAACGAATGCAACTCACGGCATCGCTGTTTCTAAACTGAGTGCACCGACAGCCTTTTTTAGCGTCCCAGGAGGTATTATGGTCTCGTTTGTCCCAGGCTTGACACCATCTAATATTAGAGTTTGGAGCCAAGTGACCTGCGAAAGGTAAGGTTGGCAAAATGTGGCACGGGTATAAGCCCCTACGCACCATGTCAGCCGCACTAGTGATCACTCCTCCAGCGCCGGCTAAGACTAGAATAATTCAGTTTATCAGATACGCCGCAGACCAATAAGCGAGCAGAAAACTGATGCTCACCATTGCCATCCTCTCCGCCGGTTGTCGCAGTCCAATACTGGGCAGCTCTTGGAGTTCCGGCAAAAGGATCCGTGTAGAGATCCAATCCCTCTCTGGCCATTCCATCAGCACGTTGACCCTCCGAGTCAGCAAGCTGATAAGAGTAAGTTGTTGCGTTCAAGCCGAGCGGATCAAAGATGTTTTCTTTGACATATCTTGCGAAAGGCTTGCCATCTAGAAGTAACCGAGGGAGGTAGGACAAAGTAGTGTACATGTTGTTGTTGTATTGCCAGTGGTCGCGGAACTCAGCAGACTGTCGCAAATACTTTATTTTATTAACCTGTGGGCACGTTCTGTTAGTAAATACGATGCCTGGTGTGGACATGGCTACTCACGACGTCAGGAAGATCATCTGTGTATCGATAGCTGAAATCGTGTAAAGGGTAACCCGTGCGATGTGACATAAGGTCGAGAAGAGTTGATTCCTCTGTAGCGACGGGATCTGTCAACTCGAAACCAGGGATAACGGATTTAAGTTTAGTGTCCCAGGTCAGGCGTGGAGTCAATGATTCATTGTTCATGAGCATACTCGTCGCGACGACAGTGAAAAGCTGAATGTCAACCTGTAAGCACAATCCTCAGAGCAATAGTAATAGCTCTTACTTTAGAATTCGAGCCAATGTTGAAAGTCGTATGCTCGGTGACATTTTTTCCACTTGCGGTGGCTCTGCCATAACCTTTTGTTTCTATGTTGACCCATTCACCCTGGTCATTTTTCTTGACAAAGGCAACTGCGGCACCGCCTGGAGACTTCCAATCGGCGAGGACTTTGTTGATGAAAGCATCGGTTTCTTCGTCAAGGATAACACTATTGTTAGTTCCTTGAGAAGCCGCCAAGGGAATCCCTATTAGCGAGCTGTATAGGATGTAAAATGGAACCAGTTTCAACATAGGATGGACGAGCATGGCCAAGAAGGAAGGAAAATGTTGATGGATTTCGATGTCGTTGACGAGACTTTATATATCGATAGTCTCAAGATAAGAGCGCTATGTTAGATTGAACACTTCGGACAAGAAAGTGGTGGTTACAGATACGATGAATTGAAGTTGGGAATACAATGTGGCAAGCGACTCATATGTGCCTGGGATCGTCAGTATAAAGAGTTACCCTTGACATCTTCTGTACGAATACCGAGATAACGTAATGTTTCATTGAAATGGTTTCGGGCGGGATTGAGCCAAGACGGGCGCAAGCAGCTAGAACGAGCGTTTGACCATGACCATTTGGAAGACGCCCGCTACAGTCCGTAATCTCGATTACTCCTGGAGTCCTTGCTGCGCCGGAGCGATGTGCAGCAATACAGACCCACTCAACTATCAACGAGTATATTTTGGAGTTGCTATTAAGGGCGCTGGAATGATAGATAGACCCGTTGTCAAGCTATAAGAGCTGAATGGCCCTGGGAAGCCCACCACAGACATACGCGAAGCCAGATTGGGCAAGCCCGGCTTTCTCCATAGAAGGCGGCTGGCGTTGTTAATGTTAAAAATCTGGGTCACCAGGCCTCTTATGCGGGCGGGAGTTTGGAATTGTAGATGGGTATGGCAGATGGACGTGGACTGTCAGTCGTTTTATTCGGGCCCAACTGGAATCCCATCTCCCATCAACAGTAGCACAGACTTAATGCTATGAACATATTTTAAAATACCTGTATGTACCAAAAACTCTCGGCGTGCTGCCGTACATTAATGCTGCATTACCTGTAAACGTTGCTCCACGATGTCGAGCCTTTAATAAACCTTCGAGGCAGCATTAGAAGCTCGACCCCAGGTGACTTATCGACTCGGAGCGCTTGAAACGAGGCCGGCCGGCTTGAGATGGAAATAGAAACTAACGGGTTCGGACCGACAAGTGGCCTCATCGCAGGTCGAGTAAACCACGAGTGTCACCAAACTCCTAAGAAAATGTCAAACATTCGCGGGATACTCAGTACAATTGCATTATATATATGTTGTTAGGATAACAACTTTTCAAGTTCTACTCGACAAAGGAACCAATGGTATGAACGCAAAGACAAGTGTAAAGCCTGATGGTAACTATTTAGCAGACGAAGCATGTGTGCGGTGACTCTAGCATTATGCGTGTGTGTTACAATTCGGGCTCGGGACTCTGATGGTTGTCATCGGCTTCCGTAAATAATGTCGCGTGGGGCCAAAAGTTGATGGCCAGGGTGAGAACAGTGATGAGCCGGATCATGAGGTTCCTGTCCTACCAATGACCTTTATGATGTTTTCGTATACTGTAAAAACGATGCCGCCGCTAAGCTATGAAGGAGACATGAGTGGAGGCATATATCGGATGGAAAGGGGATACTCACTACTAGACGTGTAAGTCGTGGAGTTGTCCCCGTCCAGAATCGCAAGATGCCCTCCTCTGTGAAGATGCGATACGCGCAGTGGAAAGAGTTGCGATACTGTGCCCGAGCCTCCAATGACTGCATCCGAGTTTTGATGACACTGTCAGCAAATGTCAAGTCAGCTGTTGACAGCACTAAATATCGGATGAGAACGAACTCTAGGGGCATCGTGGTGTATACGGTCACCAATCCGGCAATCCCACCTATTGCAAACGTGATAGTACTCGGAAGCGTTTGTCCCGGCCGTGCATTCCCTTGTACGAATTGCTTCAGGGTCGAATATGTCGTAAATCTAATGGCAGAATTGGCTCCTTGTCGCATCATCTGAAAGCACCAAATGATAACCTGTGACCTCATCGAATAATAGCTAGAGCAAAACATACAACAGGAAATAACCCTCTATAGATGCCCCTCAATCCTTCTTGTCGAACAATGGCGCCCGTTCCGTGAATCAAACCACGATATTGTGGGTTTGGACGTTTGGAGTCGTCAATGAGCTTGGTTCTGCATATATACCATCTCACTATCAGTTTGATTAGTGGGCTGTATCAACGAACTTTATGGTTTCTGAAGGAGTGACGGCGAATATTGCTTCGGTCATACCAGCTCCAAGACCAGCTAATATGAGAAGCATAACGTTAAAACATGGTCGCCATTCGGAAGCGTAGGAAACGTGCCCAGGAGGCTTCTTGGCGCACTAACTTTCCCCTGTGCCAACACGTTAACTGAAGTTAGCGTGTTAAAAACGCCGTTCGCACCTGGGGGTCCGCCAGCATTTGTTTGAAGTGATCGTAGCTGACGAATCTCACCCCAGCTTTGAGAGCATTTCCAACAACTAGCGCTGAACATCCAGAATATAAACCCGTAAAACCCTTATGTTGCAAGGTCTCTCTTATGATGGCGATGGGACTTTGTTTCTACGCGTTGAAGATATGAGTATCATCAGAAAGCTTATGGGTGTTTCAGACTAACCTTTCCACTGAATTGGGAGCGTGTCTTGACAAATTCGGTGGGGTAAGTTACGAAGCTATAGAAATGAGATTACACACAACATTTAACTCAGATTCGACTGACTTACGCTTCAATAGCGCCAGCAGTAGCACCAGCAAACCTGCACTAAACTATTGAAACAATGTAGAGAATGGAATTGACGTAAAACTTACTTACAATGAATGTAAAGGCGCTTCCTTCTGCGCCATGGTGATGGGAAGAAGTGTGACACGGGATCATCATCAACTTGTATATGGTTGACTACACCATTAGCGCCAAACAATTACAAAGCGCTATTTAGGCTGCCCCTACCATAGGTTCTTAGGTCATGGCTAATGTTATCCTTCTTAGAAGTCCTTCATCAGGCGCAGAAGACCGCTACGAGTCTGCGTTAACAGAAGCAGGATACCATACAATATCAATTCCAGTACTTGAAACCGTCCTAACCAACGTGGGAACCTTAAAGGACATAGTTGGGGCTGGCCCTGCCGCGGATAACTTAAACGGGGTCATACTCACGAGCGCAAGATCATGTGAGGCTTGGAAAATCGCTGTAGGCCAACTGGTGGGCGTTTCTGCGGCACAAGAAGGTTTGTCTCGTTTCGCCTCAAGGTTTTTACCATATGTCCTCTAGCCTCGTGCAGGTAACTGGTCACTTGTCCCATTCTATGTGGTCGGCCAGGGCACTGCATCGGCCCTAGCTGAAGTGGGACAAAAGTATGGTCAGACAGAATTCACTCCGATGATCATACGTGGAGACTCGTCAGGCACTGCTGAACACCTTGCCCAGTATATTCAGGAACATGGGGGGAACACATCCAACCAGAAACTTCTATATCTTACTGGGGATAAGAACAGCGATGCGGTGCCATCGATCCTTGGCGAAGCAGGTATCGAGCTCCAATCTCTGAAGGTCTACGAGACCCACGGCTCTCGCACCTTTGAGCGGGACTTGATGGGCGCGCTAAAACCAGCTTCTACAGGTGTTTAAAATATATTCTCCTCTTCCTCTAATGCTTCCATCTGATACAGCGGCTTGTAGCCTTCAAGCGCTGGTGGATAGTACATTTTGCACCATCAGCTGCCGAACTCGTGTATCCTATCTTGAACAATCACTTCAATTCTGACCGTTTCATGTCTCATATGGAAACGAACTCCACCCTGAGGGTCGCAGCCATTGGCCCGGTCACTTCGTCTTTCCTACAAGACAAATTACAGATACACGTGGACGTAGTAGCAGCGAAACCTACTCCTCGGGATCTCGTCGCCGCAATCGTAGCCTATGATCGCGATTCTGGGCTTTAAAAAAATCTAATCCGGAACTCAAAGGGTAGTCGTTCAGTTGCAAATCCCCGGCGTAGGATTGTACTACCCCACCCTGTGGTGCCGGTACAATTCAACTGACGGCTGCGTTTACAGGCGTCATCCACGTCGATTATCCAACGCCCTTTGTCCTCGTATCTCCTGAATCTATACCAACGAAAGGATCATCTCCGGCAAATACATGTACTATCAGCCACGCAGATGGTCCTGTCTACCACCGGTCGAAAAATGTTACTTATAGTTGGTAATACAAGGTAGTGAAAGTCCATTGATAACTGCAAACATAAACCTATTTTGCGGCGGAGATTTGTAGGTCATATGCGTAGTCAAGGCATAGGAAGTAGCAGAATAAAAAACCACCGCATCTCCGTTCTACTGTTGCCAGCGTACATGAGGTATCCTTCAACTAGAGCCATTATACAAATCTTGGCACACGTGCCCCTTTAAAGTCTAGCCTTCCCATTAAGCTCTCTCAGATTGGTTGGTTGTGACATGTATTATATCAACGCGTGGTATAACGTCCTGCTTGCCTGTGATTAACAAACATTCAACAAGACTCAGTAGGCGGAATAATTTGTGCTGATGTCGTAGGCTCACGGCCGGCATGTTGCAGACGGTCGGAACCGCTCAACTCAGTGCTGTTCTCTGCCAGACTAAGGATGCGAAGAGGCTATCAATCGAATCAGTCATCATGACCAACATGACAAGTCGAAAAGTACTCACATGCTGGAGTCGTTCAGGGTCTGGTAGTGTTTCACAATCAAGAAACGTCGGTTTCCTATTCATTTCATCTCGAAGGTCATTACGCGAGTTGAGCCTGCATCCAAAAATAAGATCAGTTGGACTCGTGATAACATATGTCACAAAATGACAAAGGAGCTTACGAGGCTAAGAGATAATTGGCAAATACTGTATAAGTATTAGTATTATTGAGTACTGTTCTTTCGTCTGTACACGCATGTGATGAGTCCTTACCGCCAGAGATGACCAGGTATGCCGCGAACCACGCAAAGTTTTGAACAGATACATACTATTGCCTTGCTGAGTAAGCAATAGCATAAAAATTCGATAAAGCTTGCTCACAAGGACTAGTATGAGAATGCTCAAGATACTGATATAAATATCCGCATCAGCGCTAGATTGGTAGAAGACACAAATAACACACCTCGTTAGTAAACCCGTGTCTTAATGAGCGCCAAAATTAGAATTTGTACTCCTACACCACGGAACTTAGCTTACGTATTGTGTACACGATAAGCCTATCCACCACCCTTTGGGTGCTAATTTCGATTGGTCAGCGTTAGCGAAATGTAGTACGAAGGGCGGGGGAAACATACTGTTTTAGGAAATCAGTTTTGCGGCGCCATAGACAATAGGAGAGTGATCCGGCGATTGTTACATCCACTAGTGCTGAGATGGACAACGCCATGATAACTAACCATTTCCATTGGTCCACATACTCCCGCACAGAGTGTGTTTGGCATGCCGTCACAGATATGCACACGATAAAGCCTAACCGCGCCAATGATAGTACCCAACATATGAATGCAACCAGCCATCGATCTGATAATTTGCGCAATCGATAGGCAAAAAATGACTATTTGAATCCTAAGGGATGGGTCAAGTTACGAGTATGATGTTGACTCACCTGCACTATTGAGCCTAAAAGCCCTGAAATCGAGAACGCCTCACACATTGCTTCTGGGTACTGCTCTAACTCCGCCATTTGTCCGAAACCTATCACCATTCGCTTATACAGTGAAAACGCGCTTAGTGTTGTGTGCGCAAAAAGCAAGGTCCTAAAGATAGAACGTTCTTAATGGGAAGCTCAGTGTGGAGCCGTTCTTGCATACCAAACAACTCCGACCTTGATATCGCTGGTTAGTTTAAAAAGGTACAGGCACTTGCAATGAGGGCGTGCTTACCAGCAACTTGTTTCGTCTGGGATCATCCGGGTAGCTTCGGAAATACGTGTGTACTTGGGTAGTTACCAAACCAAAGAGGAAAACGGCTACGATAACACCAACTTGGTGAGGTCCCAATATGCCTTCAATGTACCGTTCCTGTGCGTCATGATCCATAGTGAAGTGAAGCAGATAAAGAAACTACAGCTGAACCATAGCCTGATTGGTGGGTTTAGTGTTATGTTGTGTGTCGAAGTAGATGTGCCTTGTGAAGTCCGCAAGGCTGACATATATACTTACGAATCGGTTGTGGTAATTTGGCGTGATGTAACCCAGAAGGTGATTGACAGATTCGTCTAGAACCACATCAACATCCACTTGGAAAACATAATTGGGCGAGACTCAGGTACATTGTCTACAAGTTGCGAGTTGACCCTTGATGTGACTGAATGTGCTGGGCACCGTAAGTACGTAGGTCCGGAGAAGTCTGTAGAGCAGGACGAAAACCAATTCCGCCATGGCAGTGTACAAAAAATGAAAGCTGTATGTAGTGCAAAGATAACAGTTCCTGTAGATCAGAACTCAAGTGAGATCGGACCGTGGCTATCGGTTTGACGAGCGATTCGTCGCGTAAGAGCAATCAAAGCAGCGAATTCATGGGACAAAGGTACCATGAGATTGTCTTGAATCGATATGGCATGTTTTTATGCGAGATGGTGAGTGATATAAGGGGATGGCTGATCGTCTTGGCGGGAGGCAGCAAAAGGGCACTGTGGGAAAAATGCGGGGTATTTGTCATTTGCCTCGTATGGAAATAAAGACTGTTGCTCCTGCACATGATGCATGATCGATTGGCCTTTGTGGACACACTAACCTTCAACAGTCCAACTGCCAGCATTCAGCAACAACTGCAGTCTTCTGTGCTTCATCATCTCACAAACCAGAGTCATACTCGTTCTCATTGATATCTACTCCTGTTCTTCATCGGAAGCCATGGTCAGCCGTTCTTTTTGATGCATAGACTTTCAACACTGACCGTCTTCGGCGTGTATAGCCGACGCGGGTTCAAAATCGCCCAGCAGAATTACCGCATAACCAGTGCGAGAAGTTCCCCGAGCGCGACTCAACAAGTAATGTCAATCGCAGCATTCAACTAAGGTTGGCCTTGGGCACCATATTAGCACCGGTGCGTTATTTGTATCATTATCGCTCTGATTGGCCGTCCTCACATTATCAAGAAACGCCCATACACTCCCTCGTCCCATTCCTCATCCGGGACTTCTAGTCCCGCGCAGCCATCATCACTCGGTGGATCTATCTCACCTGGGCTACCACCAACACCAACACCCAATCCAACCACTCTGGATGGGCGCTCGGATAACCACTTGCACCCACGGATAGTGTTTGCACCTCATACTCCCTCTCGTCTTGGTCAATCCGTGAGCACAAAATCAGGTATCTTTCTAACGACACTGGGGATGACGTTATGACCGATCCCTAGGATGCAAAGGATGCAAAGGAGCCTAACTGGCCCGCAGGTTCCCCTCCTGCCTCCACCCCCTCGTCAGCACCTGTTTCACCGCAGCAAGGGATTCAAAGCTCTTTAGCAGTCGAAGATTTTCCATCCTTGTCCCTACCTCCGCCTGTGGTGGAACAACAACCTCCTAAGCGACCATCGATACATGCGTCAAAGGCAGCTAGTGCTCCAAATCTTGGTGTTGCTTCGCCCGCGCCCAGTAATCCCACTGGATCTGGGTCACGTACACCAAGATCAAAATTCCTTGAGACCTTGGAATCAAAGAGTGCATGGGATGCTCTAATCCATGGTTCATTCTCATAACCTGTTGTGAGACTGGCTGCAAGCAGTTTTTTATTCATGATTGGACATGTAAACCCATCATTCACACTGTACCAGCTGCTCCTTTTCATGTTGTATGTATTTAACACTTTACGACGAGTAGCTATAATTACTGAAGGCTGATGCAATGGCTGAACGAGTCTGTAAGTTCAAGATTTGGCCCTTGGGTCCAGGGCCGAAAGTTTTGGACCTTAAACTATTCACGTGCTTGTCTCAGTCAATCATGTGATCACCAACGATGATGCTGCAATTTTATCACTGCCGTTTTGCAACTGTTGTTGGACCTCAATCGACGTCTTGCTCCCCAAAGTACTTAAAGTACTGAAAACCGTCAAGTAATAATGGAATCGTTTGAAACTTATCAAACGCCCTTATCGAGGTCTGCTTGTGAAATTTTCCTTGTCATGGATCATCTGATCTAGTATTCAGTCGTTATGCAAGTAAAGAAATGGCGCATTTGTTCTCACCAGCGGTACGTCTAATGCCAAGCACGTGTTGGGCGATTAACGAACCCAGGACGATTGATTCGCTCGTTGTTTTCGACGTATTGGTGACTATCTACAGAATCGGTTCTTTACCTGGCGTTCCTTATGGCTGAGCCTGGCAATAGCCGAACGAGACTTGGGATTACCGATCCCAGAAGAGGCAATCGAACAGATGAAGAACAATCTAGTGAGTGTTGAGGGAAAGCTAATTAACGATCAATCGAGACAACAAATTTGCTAACATCTGACCATCGAAACCGCTTCTCAGTATTTGACCCCAGAGCAGTTTGAGGTTGCTGCACAAGAAGAGAAGAAGCGTCGTCACGATGTGATGGCTCACGTCCATACGTTTGGAACAGTTGCACCAGCTGCAGCTGGGATCATCCAGTACGCGACGTGAATGTTCTCATATCCATCCCTCACCTTTGATCAGTCTAGGCGCCACTTCTTGCTATGTGACCGAGTTCGTGTTTTCATTCTTCAGTTCCTTTGGTATTCCGTATCATCTTATGGAACACGGGCAGTAACGCGGATTTAATATTTCTGCGTACCGGTCTGACCTACCTTATTGGTTCACTTGGTGTCCTCATCTCACGCTTGTCGACATTTGCGGCACAGTACCGTGATCTTCCTACTCTGGGATTTACACACTTTCAGCCCGCACAACTTACTACGGTCGGTAAACGCGCAACCTTATGGATCCAAGAGCTTCTCTGGGATCTGCGAAATGTTCAACGTGCTAGGGACGACATCGGGTTCCGCGGTGTCAAAGGCACGACGGGCACGCAAGCAAGTTTCTTGGCGCTCTTTGATGGTGATCATGGGAAGGTAACTACTTACGCACACTAGATTCATATCTATACGATTTAAGTATCGCTGGCTATAGGTTGAAGCTCTGGATAAGATGGTCACGGAGTTGTCTGGTTTTTCCTATGCATATCCCGTGACTTCGCAGACCTATTCGCGCAAGATCGACATCGACGTGCTTGCGCCGCTTGCATCGCTCGGTGCAACCGCTCACAAAATAGCAACTGATATCCGGTTGTTAGCCAACTTGAAGGTGCGTGGAGGGCGAATGATTGGCGATGACATCTTCTTTATCGAACGGTCTCTTTGCAGGAAATGGAAGAACCATTTGAGTCTACCCAGATCGGGTCCTCTGCCATGGCTTACAAAAGAAACCCCATGCGCTGCGAGCGTGTGTGCAGCCTTTCCCGACACCTGATGGTACTTCATCAAAATGCTCTTATGACCTCCAGCGTACAATGGTTCGAGCGTACCCTCGATGACAGGTCAGTGGGGTGACACATCTGCTTCCAGCGGCCTGTCCCATATGATTACCCTTTACCTTTTATAAGTGCCAATCGTAGAATCACTCTACCAGAAGCTTTTTTGACCGCTGATATCGTGCTGTCTACCTTGCAAAACGTTTCCGAGGGACTTGTAGTGTACCCGATGGTCATTGCGCGGCGCATCGCCCAAGAACTTCCGTTCATGGCCACCGAGAACGTCATAATGGCAATGGTGAAGGCTGGAGGTGACCGACAGGAGACGCATGAAAAGATCAGGGTAAATAACTTTTCTCAAACCCTTCTTAAAATCAAAATATCATCCTTTCCTCCCTTTCTTGATTACAGGTTCTATCACAAGAAGCCGCACACCAGGTGAAAAACCTTGGCTTGGAGAACGACCTGATTGACCGTATCCGTAAGGATGCGTACTTTGGCCCGATCAATGGGCAACTGGACGCGCTTCTCGATCCCGCGAGTTTCATTGGCCGTGCACCAGAACAAGTGGACGTGTTCTTAAAGGACTGGGTGACCCCTGCTCTAGCAACTACAGAGCTTCAAGACGCAATTAACAAAAGTCGAAAAGTGGAACTGAGTGTTTAGGGAGAGCGGAAGGAGATGGGCTTTAAAAGCTTAATGTATTGGTATGTATTAAGTATGTACATGGCAGAATTGTCTGCCGCGCAACCTATCGATCATGATCAATGAAGCTTGAAGCTTGACGTTTCACTCCATTCATTGACCTGGTAAGTTTTAAAGTGATCATGCGAAAAGGACGACAGTCACAGAGTTTTTGGAAGCTTCTTCCTGTACGCAAGTTCTGACCGCTATGGCGAAAGCAAACCATAGAACAGCACAGGCTTTTGATATGGTACAAAACTGATATGGTACAAAGCTATGCAGGTAGGAGAGGTATGCAGGCAGGAGAGGGGCAGAAATCCCTTGTAGAAAGCGTGTGGTGTCAGCTAAACGTTTCGTCATCTTACTGTACTATCACTATGCCATCTGGCAATGTGTCTTCAACGGCTGTACCAGGCCTTGGCAAATCCGGATCGTCCGTGGACCAATCAAATGAGGCTTCACCTGCTACAAACTCGGGCTTCATCCTTTGTATAGCATCACGAGTTTCCGAATTCGATGCTTCAGCCGCTACAGTGTGAGTGGCCAAAATGGAGCGTAATTCCTTTGATCCATTCGCTATAATACTTGGGTTTAAAGCCTTGGCGGAGCAGCCCGTCACTTCGATCCAGTAACACGGCCGGCCATCAGGCTGGGGATCGTTCTCTTCGAGCAATCGACTCTTTGTGCGCATATTTACCCTGGCAGGAGAAACAGGAGAGGCCGTCGCAATGGAAGCCGACGGAGGTCCTGGCTGGGGAGACTCATCGATTGAAACCCCAAAGTTGAATACAATCACGAAATAAGGAAGTTTCTTTGCTGAAGCAGGAGCATCATCGAATATTCCCAGTGCTTCGGCTGAAAGGTGGACTGTTTTGGCTCGATTCGTATTCTCGACTTGGACCAGGACGAAAGTAATGGCCCGTCGGTCCAAGGTGAACTTGTCGTCAAATTTGCTATACACCGGGACCAAAATGTCGACCATTTCTTGCCGATCGTAGCATTGCCAGGCATTGGCTCGAGCAAGCGCTTTCCATCCTGCTGCCGTCGAGAGCACGGACGAGTCGCCTGCACGCGCAAAATGCGAGAACCTGACAAACTTGTCCTTACATGCGTTCTTCAAACTGGTGCTGCCCTCACGATTTCTGGCACCTTGATTTTCGATGGTCGCCAAAGCTTCAGGACTTAAAAGCGCTTTGAAGAACTCCCAGAGTGGAACTGGACGGCTGAAACATGCGGTACCAGCCAATAAACGTCCGTCGATGGCACTACCAGTCAGTTCAGCATTCACGAGTGCTATATCTTGTGCACGAAGAAGTATAAAGCGCGCAACAAGTTTCCCTCGTTCACCCTTTGACAACATGTTCTTCTCCGCAAAGTGTGTCAATGACTCTAAAGGATTGAACCCTGCATATCCGCCTAATTTATTGTTCCAGATTTGTGCGGCAGCTTCTGCAAGAATAGGCTCTGACGAGTAACCAGACTCCATGTACTCCTTATGGTAAGGTACGTTGTACGCAATGCGCATGTGGCTGGCAACGAGGACCTCTTCTAGGTTCCTCGACGATATTCTTGAGGGCTCCAAATCGAGGCACGCGCGCACGCTCAGCGAGGCAAATTGTGCAGCCTCTGGAAGCTTTGTTACTCCGCCATCACGACTCAGAAGCTTTGTAGCCGCCAGGTGAGTTAACCATTTTGTTTCTTTAGCGTTGATCTCGCCGGTTACAGGGTCTGTAATTCTAGTCCACCAACTTGGTGATAAGTTAAGCTCGATTGACCTTATAATTCGTATAAGAACAATCTACTTACAGTGGGCGCCCGAAACGAGCCAGGAACTCAGTCTTGCATACATCGAACAGACTAAGCTGTGATTCCTGAATGATAGGATTACCATTCTTCCACGCATCGAAGGTGAATTGAACGAAACGTGGCGGCCGCACGTTGGCCCCCACTTCGATTTCACGATGAGATGGGAGGACATGTTGAGGAAAGGAAACCTGGCTCAAGATTGAGTTTGTTGACAGTGTAACTCCAAAAAGACCCTGTTCTTTGCATTGATCCATAGCATATAGGAGGCAGTCGAGCATCGTCCGGTTTCTCGAGTTGTAACTATCATTGATTGCAATGGTGGTCAATCGGTGACACTCATCCACGTACAATACGATTGCTGGCTTCTTTTCCTGAAGTTTTAGTTGGGGTAAATTCCTGATGAGTGAGTCGAGCGATTGTTTCATTGTTCTAGATACCGCATCTAACGATTGTTGATCTGGGACGGCGGTCCGTAGTTGCTGAGTCACAAGTTAAACACATCTCTTAATCATGGATGTTTGAGAACACAATTACCCTGAGAATATCCATTGCTTCCCCATAAATATCTGTCCGGACTGTTGAATATCCCCTATTTTCTTTAAGGCGGTCGTACCACTCCAACTCGGATGCGACAGCAGAACGCTGTACCTCCTTTTCAATTGCCTGAAATATTGCTGTAAAAATTCTCATGCAAATTATCGTTGGCGTATTAAAGTCTCGGAAGCCTGCCACCTGTGTGAACGCTGCGAATAGTCGGTGATCGCCAGCCGGGTAGCCTGACAAAGTACTCAGAGGGTATGGCAGATTACGAGATGCAGTTTGGTTGTGGGAACGTACCAGATTCACCTGCGTCACGTAGGCAAATTGGGATGGTGAAGACGTGTTTAGCTAGCTCATCAATTGTTCTCGACTTGCCCATGCCTGAGCTTTGTACAATAGGCAAAATGTTGCTATGGAACCATCTCGGCCCTTCCTGCTCTGGCTTTGCCGCTAAACGTTTCAATGTCGTATGAAGCTTCTGGTGGCTTGACCCCACAAACGTGGTAGTCCAAGCTGTTATTGTGGCTGGATGGACCGATGAGCCGACCCTCGACCACGATGATAGTTATATTGAGATTACCGTCCCCTGTCGTTATATATGAGAGGTAGAAACTAATAGAGATGGTTGGACACGTACTTCCTATCACTTCCACATGGGAATCTCGGGACTTGTCGTAAGTTGCATGTTGGGCCTTGGGTGCCACTGGCGGCACATACAAAAATTCCGTCAGCCAGGTGAGTCATCGACACAAAAACCATCATCTGTAAAATGAACAGTTGGACTTACTTAGGCGAGCAAAAAGTGGCTCCCAGTCTCCCTTGCGGGCACAATCGTCCAGGAGGTCCGACAAATCCTTGTTTTCCTCAATTAAGCTCATGCAATTCTTCAAAAATGTCAATTCGGGATCAAGAATTGACTGCCAGCCCGGGTCCAGGCTGACAGAGTTAACGGCATTGGAGAGCAAGGTAGCTCTCCAGTCGCCTCTTTGCGTCTTGAGCAGGTAGTTTAAATGGTCATGATCAACGAGTGTGTTGACTGAAGGCAACTTGGAATCTGACATGAATGAGGATGAGACGAGACGAGGCCGTTTAGTAGGTGGTTCTTGTGCTGC
>JABCKK010000049.1:0-28705 GCA_018221785.1 Calocybe gangraenosa
GCCCTTCTCATCTGATGGCCGCTTATTTAGTGAGTGGTCCCATGCATAACCGCTTTTGCTGCATCTCGTGAGTAAGGAGTGTCATATTTGACGATCTTCTGGCATGTATATACGGGAGAGTATGTTTGTCGCACCGGTGACCGCTTTTGGCATCTGGCTACATATGCGTTTGGGTTTCTTATTATAGATGTGCTTCATCTACCGTGTTGAAGGTGCATTGGAAATTATGGTGACATACAAAGATTCTACCTCATGGGTCAAATCCGCAGTGTTGATGTTGTTATACTACCAGCTGCAACATGATCATGCAGGAACCATGCGAAGCTCGAAGGCCCCCCCCCTTCACCAGATGATACAACTAGGCCTTCCCTAATCCACCACCATATACTAAACTATCCCAGAGCTGTCAACACCGACATTAAGTTGTATCATTCGTTTAGCTTGTTTTCTTTTGCTGATGGGAAGGGAAACGATCCGATTGAAACGGAATGGGAGTAGGGATCATGGGCCTGAGCGAGAAGGGGGGCGATATATTTGTGAACGAGCCCTGGGTCGTCAAAAATCATACTACTATGCTATTTTTTGCTTGATGTAACCTTGTCGCATCACATCGCTGTATTCGAAAAGCTAGGGCGTTTTAGATTGGGAATATACTACATGGAGTTCGTAGAGGCTCCCCCCCCAAAAAAAATGATGAAAGAGGTTATGGAACGCCTTCCAGGATTTTTTTTGAATAGATGAGTCCTAGTCCTTTTGCGTCGTTCAGAGATTTGGGTTCCCTGGTAGTTCTGGTTAGAACGGCACATAGCGTGGGTTGTGCGGCGCCGTAGCTATATAGTGTAAGTCGCGTTGTCAGTTGGCAGAGGCATCTGCGCTACAGGTACCTATCAAGTATTCCTCATGATCGCCAAATTGCTTGAAGGTATCCTTTGCTATAACGCAAGACGCGTACGAGTATGGGTTGTGGTCCAGTGGAAACCCATAAACCTTAACCCAATGCATCGGCGACGGCCGAGCGCCAAAGCAGCAGCCCAGGTCACGGTCGGCTGCGGTCCATTGACAACCCTCTCCGTCGTTCACTCCGTCCTATTCCCTCTAAAAGAATAGCTTGCTTGACCAGCAGCTAGTTCACGACCGAAATGTCTTCAGCAGGCCTTTCCCGGCGCCGTGCTCCAGCTCAGTCAACCACTGACCCAGATGACGCACCAGCTCCATCACGGACGAACTCGACACATTCACAATTAGCTGCAAATGGCGGTACGCAACATGCTGGTTCTGCATTTGCTGGAGGGAGCAAAATTGCATACGACCCTCGAGACCTTGATCAGTACGCAGGCGAGGAGGCGCGTATTGGTGGAAAAATGCCGCGTTTGACTATTATGGAAGAAGTGCTACTTTTGGGCCTTAAGGATAAACAGGTACGTTATACCATTCATCATATTTCTATCATACTTTATTTGTATAGTGCGCGGAATGTTGACTGGAGTGTTTTGCACTTAGGGCTACCTATCGTTCTGGAACGACAACATTTCATACGCATTGAGAGGATGTATTTTGATTGAGCTGGCACTACGACGACGGATTGCTCTGGTAAAGGATCCGAACCGGCGTCGGAGCCCCATCGCAGATCGTCTAGTCGAAGTGATTGACGACCGGCAGACGGGCGAGACAATCCTAGACGAGGCACTCAAAATGATGAAAAGCCAGGAGCAAGAAAAGATGGGGATAAATAGCTGGATAGACCTGCTCAGTGGTGCGTGTCTTGATCAACCACTTGCGATCACAGCCCTTTCCAAACCCCACTTTTCTGAAATTGCCGTTCTCCCTCTCCTTGCTCATTCGGAGCTATGCATCGTCCTTCTTTGGCTTAGTGTTTTCCAAACATTTGCCCTGTCCGCTACCTGTCTACCGGAGAACTATAAATATCTCATACTACGATTATCTGACGACTCGTTGCAGGGGAAACATGGAATGTGATGAAGATAGGTTTCCAGCTTAAACAGGTCAGGGAACGACTCGCCAAGGGCCTTGTCGACAAAGGTGTTCTGCGTACCGAGAAACGCAACTTTCTCCTTTTTGATATGGCCACCCACCCCGTTGCCGATGTCCGAACAAAGGAAGGCATCATATCGCGCGTTGTATCCCTCCTTACCTCCACAACCGCTAGCATACCACCTACTGCCCTAGACAAAGAAGGGACGCAATGCCGTGCACTCAGGGCGGTCTGCCTTGTGTGCGCAGCGTACACTGCCAGTGTGTTGGATAATGCATTCGGGAGGCTCGGATACGAGGAGCGGGAAGCGGCGTTTGGACGCTGTGACGAGATCTTGGGCGAGTTTGCGTGTTGGCCGTATGGTTCGTCTTCAGATCACGGAAGTGGGTTTGGATCTGGGTCGAATGGGGCAACTGTAGTGGCGCAGAGGCGACGACAGGCAGCGAGGATCGCAAGTGGTGGGGGAGAGGTCAGTGGGAGGGAGTCAGTGTTAGGTCTTGTACAGGAAGTGAAGAAGGAGGCACTTGGTGAAGAAGATCTGGGCTTTGAACTTGTGGCTGGTGTGTTGGAAGTATTATCCAAATTAGACTCGCTGCTCTGATTTCTTTTTCTGCCCTACCCCCCCCCAACACCCACCCGTTCGCCATATCTGCGTGCCCTACGAGTAAAGCTACCGTTGCTCGTGTTTATGTTTTATTAATCTCTTTCCGCATTTTTCGTCCTACTTCTGCTCAAACTCCTTTCTTTCCATTCTTTGCGGCTCTCTATGTCTGTCTATATTTCTATCTCTCCCTATCGTCTACACACCTGGATTCACTTCGCCCCCATTAAAAAAGAAATTTCCCCACTTTCGTCGACGGGTTTCAGAGGATTGACATGAATCTCCAGTTATGTGAACGCCACGGGTTTTTCCATACTATTTTGTTTGGGGGGTTTGACGTGTACCCATTTTTTTTTATCATGCGGTCTGTACGGAGTGTTCCATGACAAAACGTCCAGATTTTTTTCTTGAGCCCCGTCTCGAGCCATATCTTTTGTCAAAAGATGATCGATACGCTGACCCATGGAGAAGACAGTGCGCGCGCTGAGCGCACTTCTGGTACACCTGATACCAGAATGACGCCCATCTGTTCCAGAAACTAAGGACATACGTTGAACATGAGCACCAATCTACTCGAATAGGATGATTGTCAAGCAAATTATTCAACCCCACGTTCCTACGTGAAGGTTTCTTAGTAATGCTGATTATTTGATATCGTAAAGGTCCTGGGATAATGGTGCGTGCGCATTATTTCGTGGGATACTTTGATTGGAGTTGATGGATCCAGGGCACTGGTGGCGAGTTTTCGGGATAGAACCCCAAGGTAAGCAAGCAGTTGTCGTTATCCACTGACAAACCGTGTAGATTATGGATATGGACCCAACACCCGAGTTTGTGAAGAATGCAACTGACCTCTTACATATTCTCCCCAAGTGCCATCATCCCTTCTTGTTTGCCCACAATGATCCTCTCCTTTCGTTGACCCTGTCTATATTGCCAGGGCGCCTACTCAGCCATCGCACCGATAGCCGATTAGCGCGTACAAGGAAGCTCATGGAAGAGATCAGCAGGACAGCTTCAAAGCCCGCCGGCACTGGCTTCGGCATTCCATGGGACAGAAGCCTCCTTACCTTCCCTTGGTTCTCTTACCTAGGAGGGAGCAAAGCGGCTGGTATGTCGATCCTAAGGTTTATTTGACGTAAATAACCAAGGTTGTCTTTTAAGGGGGGGAGGCTCGGTTCCAATTATTATTATAGACTGACAGCGAAAGTTTGGTGTTGAAATTTGAATAAGTACCGGCATGGATACATGAATAATAAAAAATGATTTGGGGGAGGTGAGATTGACAATGAGCATCAGGTTGCGTGAGTTTTACAACTCGAAATGTAGCAAGGGCTGAGAAGCGTGGAGAACACGACACCCGTTGCTACATGACACCTCCCATCAGGAAACCGAACGGGGCAACCTGGGAAGGCAAGACATCGAGAAGTTGTCCCCCCCATGGAAAAATTTTAGGCCATAGTGGAAGAACGAATATAGGGTGGAAACCCGAGCACTGCAGGGTCTATCGCCGCTGGGATGTTGACTTGGTTGGATGGGCTCTTCTTATACGGCTCCTGCCGTCCTCAAGTTCCTTCTTCCCTTTTTCCTCCTCATCTATCATACCACTGATACCCTAACGTTATTATTTACGCTCCACCAGCCCTTCCACGTGTGAGTGCGCCAATGATAACTCTTGATGAGATCACACCAGTGACTGACTTGACCTTCTCCCATCTCTTTCCCACTCATGTTAAAAGGGACATAGCCTCCGGTCGAACCATATTCGACTCCGGGCTCGTTTTAAACGCGCACGCCAAAAACATACATAGGCCCACTGGCCAAAACTGAACTAATTACCTCGCAGACACCTGTTGATCCGACGTGTGAACTTATCGAGACAGCTCGAGGCCAGTTAGAAGACCTACAGTTTTCTCCAGCTCCTTTACTGCTTTGAAAGAACCCCGACCCTTTTTTATCTCCCCTCGAGCTTGATTCGCATTTAGCGAGTGCCTTTTTAACGCTCGACCGATTCCCCAAGCATTTCGTGGTTGTCGGATCACATACACGGAAGCTCCTCCCCGTAATTTACGCGTCGGTAAACCTCCGTCTGCCACCTCAAACTTCCTAAATATTCACCTTACCTACTTCATGACAGAATTTTTCCAATCCATCTATAGTCCCATCTATCTAAAAGGCTTATTCCCTACACAGGCGGTCAACTGCAACTTCTAGGTCAGCTACAGGTAATACACATCAGTGGAGCAGCCCTTCTTATTTGACATGGGAAACGTTGATAACGACCCCCTCGCGATATTCACTACTCCACCGCCTAACGAGACGCCCGTCGAGAAACTTGCAAGGGAGCGACGCGAGGCGGAGGAGAAGCGGATCAGTGACCGTATTGATGACGAGATCAAAGCTGAGAGAGCCGCATTGAAAAAGCAGAAGAATGTCGTTAAAGTCTTGTTACTTGGCCAGTCGGAAAGCGGTGCGTGTTACTCACATGGGAAAGTGATTGATACTGATAGACTTGAAACAAATCGAAGGCAAATCCACCACCCTAAAAAGTCAGTATCTGCGACTCGTACTATACTATGCGCTTACATATGCTCACGTTGCTCCTGACAGACTTTCGTATGAAATATGCTCGGGCTGCCTGGAAAGCGGAACGCTTATCATGGCGTGCTGTCATACAGCTCAACCTCGTTCGTTCTATTATTACCATCGTCGAAACCCTCCAAGCAGAAATTGATGGCGATCCTATAATATCTCCTCTGGTGCCACACTCTGCGCACTCAAATCACAAACCAGCGAGCCCAGTTCCTCGGCGGTCTCTGGATTCCGAACTTCTGGACTCAGATGCTGACGTCCCATGCCAAGGACCTGTGTCACTCACAGAGAAGCACCACTTGTTAAAATTGAGACTGGGGCCTCTGCGCACTGTTGAAGCAGATTTGAAACGAAGGTTGGGTGCAGGAACGGAAGAGGTGGTGGGTGGCGGGGGTGGAGTGTTCGGAGAAGAAACACCTACGTCTTCACCACGAGTACGGGAGTTTGGGGTTAGAGCGTGGGAAACCGTGCTGGATGGTTCGTCTGCCCTCAATGGGCAGGGCGACACGAGTGACGAAGGACACCGGAACAGAACCATAAACGTAGTGGACGACGTCACCGAGATTATCTCACGCTGTAGTGAAGATATGAAAGCACTGTGGACAGATGAGACTGTACAAGCTGTTCTCAAGAGACGTAAGATGCGGCTGGAGGATTCGGCTGGATTGTATGGGTTTTCTCTTTCGTACCAATATCAGAATAGGGTGGAGGTCTGATGCTTGTGAATTTACTTCCTTTACAGCTTTCTGAATGACCTAGACCGCATCGCAACGCGGAATTACGAGCCCTCGGACGACGATATTGTGCGTGCACGGTTACGTACGCTGGGCGTCCAGGAGTACAAAATCCAGTTTGATCAGGCCCCATCAACCTTCCTAAATAGTAAGCACTCTTCTCCGCTTCTCTATTTCAAATTTTTCCTGTTCTCTTGCTGACATAGTGTGCGTAAGTAGATGTAGGTTTTGGCGGTGATTATGGACAAGAGTGGGTAATTTATGATGTCGGCGGATCGCGGACGGCGGTGCGTCTCCAACCTCTTGTCATATCATTGTATTCGGAGACCTGACGAGTGCGAACGCGCAGCGCAACGCATGGGTACCTTACTTCGAAGCTGTCAACGCCATCATCTTCCGTATGATTTTCTTTTTTGTCATTTATCTTGCAATCTCGCTAAGTATTGTTCCAGTTGCACGTATGTTATGTCCTTCAAAGTTTCTGGAGATTCCAATCTCACAAACATAAACAGCCATATCGTGTTTTGATGAGCGCCTTCTCGAAGATCCAAATGTGAACAGACTCGAGGACTCCTTCCTCTTATGGAAAGCAGTTTGCAGCTCCAAAATCCTCGCAAAAAGCACCATAATTCTTTTCCTCAACAAGTGCGACCTACTGAGGAGGAAACTGAAGAGTGGTGCGCAAGTGAAGACATTCTTGCCAAGTTACGGGGAGCGTCCGAATGAGACTACCGCTGTCATCAAGTGTACGCCCGCTACATTACATTCTACTGGAAAGTCTTTGTAATTTGGTTGACCCACAGACTTGAAGGATAAGTTCAAGGATGTCCTGCGACAACAGTCACCAGAGGCTCGTGTGAGCTACTTTTACGCCACCTCTGTCACTGTAAGTAAACCATCCAACGTGATATTTCAAGCTCATTGCTCATGCCTCCTTCGGCACGACAGGATACAAAGGCTACGGCGACGACCTTGAAGACAGTGCGGGACAGTATACTTCGTGAACACCTCAAGAGCGCCGACTTTGTATAAACGCCCCACTGCACAGAGCTTCTATCCTAACTCGTCGGATTATATCTTATCATCATTTTTATCATTTAATGGGTGTCCACATTTCGGCTTCGGAGATTCGTGTTTACACTACATATGCATCATGGATGAGGAGAATACAGTGCCATATACTGGATATCATCCGTTGAGCCTAATCGTTTAACAACTAGCTCCACATTACCAACATCCATCAGCTTGCCACAAGCCAGCTGGCAATGGATCATTTTTTGAAGGGGTGCCCTTTCAGGCCCAGTTGAGCTTACATCGGCTTCATCATCAGATGGATATGCTTGAGCTGCATATGTATACATGTCCGCAATTCTGATATAGCTGAAACAAGTGCTTCAATATGCGGAAAGTCTGTGATCCGAATTGTGCGGGACGTGGAACGATTAATTACATGCTTCTGTCTAGGTCGTCCTAGTGAAATTGTTCGTAAAGGCTCAGCAGAACATATGTTGAGACGCGCAAGGTTTGATCTAAGCATGAATGGATGTACGAGTGCGTGCAAATGTTTGATCAACAGGAACATCTAGCTTGCTAACTACAAACGACGCAGAGTAAGGTCGGGTAATTATGGCTGTAGAAGCTGGGGAAGTACCAACGGCTCTTTCGATGATCTCCACTTCTTCAGACTCAGGTTTCGTACAAAGCGGGGAATAGTTGTCGTGCATATAGGATGGGACTCGGTCACGTTCACGTGGTTGTAGCATGGACGTTGCAAGACCTCAGAAGGAGGCGCAGGGCTCTCCAAACCTGCTGGTCTTCGTTTCTTCAGTCGTGCGCTGGATTTACGGTGCTGCTGGGCGGACATTAGTTGCGAGAATCCAGGTGTATTGGGGGCTTCCATTGTCGACCAGGAGGTTGAGTCCTCCTCGACTTCATCCATCTCAACAGCGACATAATTCGATGTAGAAGTGGTGGTCACAGAGAAGGCAGAGCTCTAAGAGGTTGTTCATTATATTAAACTTCAAAGCCATATTCACGCTTACCAGGTTGTGTTCATCCCCTTGAGCATCCAACTTGATTTCACCAGCCGTATTTCCTTCTGCAAAACCCTCATCGCCAATAGACATCCGGCCTCCCTTATTATTGAATATCACGTTTCTATGCCACATATTAGCAAAGGAGGTTCGTGGATCGAATTTGAAGTCTTCAGCCAACTGCCCAAGAAATGAATACTGGCGATCTCGAAGATGAGTCTTCGAAAACATAGAGCCTCGCAGATAGACGTCGAAGCCCTCTAGGGTAGATGATGTTTGTGTTCGACCAACCTTGTAACGATCAAAGGTTAGGGGAGTGTGAGTCGTGAAGAGGAAGTCGTGATTTTCCCTGAAAAATGCCATGGTGGCTGTATTTTCGGAAAGAGGTATGGTTGAATGACCAATGGTGAGCACTTGAGAGTAACTGTCACATGCATCTGTCGGAGAATCAAGGCTAGCCTCGATGTTATCTAGCCCATCTAGCATATCCGGACTGGAAAATGCCACTATCTCATCTTCGGGGTCCCAGAGGACAGCGAACATTAGGGCCGAGTTCGGGGGTACAACCTCTGACCAACGTTGATCACTGGAAGCTGCCGCTGGCATGGGCTGCCTTTGACGCCGATCCTAGCTTTGTCGTGAGCTAACGCGTTCACTGGCTAGGAGAAAATTCGTCCTACTTCACCAGGTTCACTGCTGATTGGTGATAGGACGTGGTGCTTCATTCGTTCTGGACTGGCTGCGCAAATGCGTAAGGATTATGTTCTCCTCAAACACGCAGAGGAACGAGAGAATAGTGTGAAAAGGTTCATATACTTCTGTAAAGCTCCCATTTATGAAGTCCTACGTCAAACGGCGTGGCCCAAGCTTCGTTTGGTGTCCTGGTATATGCTTATTGCAGGTTCGGAAGTTTTAAGTATCGTGCGTGTGAGAAATTGCCGTCCCACCTCCTCAAGGCTAACATCACGTGCAAAGAGAAGGCGAATATTATAACGGTAGAACCAGCGGAAATGAACATGGAGCGATGGACCAGACTCCTGGAGGCGTCGTACACGAGAATAACGCTAACCCCGTTGTGATAATGAAGCTTCGTGTTGTCTAGCGTCAGGAATGCGGACTGCACACTTCTGTCGAGATAGCAACACGCGGTTATCATAACACACGTGTATATGGACTGAATTGCTGGCGGATTAAGGGCCCCAGTTACAAACCCCGTCAGTAATTCGAACGGGCTGCTTGGGACAAACACAAGGTTTAAATGAAAGAATTTTTTTCGTATGTTGGAAGGAGGGCAGACACAGGCGCAGAGCCACACAAGACTGACGCATTAAGATGTATGCAATAGATACGTGGAAAGGCGCCGTATAAGTGACAGACAAACATTACCTGGCCAGGTCATAATCGTCCTAAGTTTTAGGATGATATAATGAGAATATAGAGGTGGGTAGCCTTTCAACCTCGTGCAGCTAACGCGGTACTGAGCTGTTGCAGCTTTGCGGGCTGCGATGTCCCGGATGTTACCTCGTCCAGTGTTAGCTCGTGCTAATCGGAGCATGCTTACCGTGTTGTATTCGGAGGTCGTCGGTAAATGATATCGCAAGAAAGAAAGTGCTTGACAAAATCGCGTGCTAGGACGCAGGTGCAAAGGTGTGAAAGTGATATATTTGAATTGAGGATCTTTACAACGTTGGTGCGCCATATTTTGACATGATTCTGAAGTTTGAGGGCAGGAAGAATAAGAGAATAAGAGAATTACTCGTGAGCTCGAAGCACGGTTTAGAAATGGGTGAAAGGTCACCTTATACACTAGCTTGCGTTATTACCAGAAGGAGTGTCGCGCTTATGATTGCACTGGGCGGTTTACAGATGATCTGTAAGAATTAAATGACCCCTTGAATTATCTTTCATGTGTTGGGCTCCAAGTTCTCTATCAGTGATAGGTCAGCCTTGCCCCCAGAAAACGCAAAAGAGCATTCAGGAAGGGTCATCCTGCCCTGCCGTCGAGTAGTCTGTTTCAATTCCCTGAGTTAGCTCAGCGTAAAGAAAGTCAGAGTTTCCGGAATTGGATAATATAGACAGAACGGAAGGCAGGGTGAATTAGCAAGGAAGGATCGTAAATGGGAGAAACTTAAAGCCCTTTGTGAGAAACGTGCAATAGATGGTTACTCTTGTTGTGAAAACAAAGGTGGGTCAAGGCTTGAAGCTTGAACTTTTAGACGATACTATTTTCGGCACAAGTTATCCACGAGAAAAATGATGGTTTCGGCCCTGCAGTCTTCCTTCGGCATTTTGAAGTTTACAACGTCAAAGGATCTGACCCCAACTCGCTGAAGGACACCTGTTACTGTAGATCGGTATTCTGATGAATTGAAATTGTCAAAGCTGTTCCTGAAGTTAATTTAACTCCGTGTCAGGTATTTCAGGATCAAATTTCCATGCCACTTCGTAGATGTAAGATGTAGATGTTGAGGAACTGGACGTTGAAATGAAAATCGCGGTCTCTGAGTTCAAAATTTCTCCGACGTGATCGATATGGTCGAACACTATCACGTGCCGGTTTGTAATTACAAACGCGCCACCCTCCCATGCATTGTGCAAGCTGCTCTTGTCTGCGAGAACTCGACCTGCTAGAAGTGTGCTCTAGCTACTCATGATCAGACTCAAGCGCCTAATAAAGTCATTAGATCACAGTTTTGGATCAGCGCATGCAACACGGGAAATATTCGACCATTCCAAGTCCTATCTTCGTTCATGAACCATATAACTACAAAAATAGTGGGTTGCAAACTAATTTTTTACAGCTGACATCTACTCTGTTGCTACTCAAGGGACCTGTTAAGACCAAATTTTATCCGATATTAGCTGGTCCATCCCCGTTTGTGGCCGTTGACCGCGGTTGTAAGACGGACTGCTACCCGCCGTCGGGTGGATGTAAGGCTGATAATTTCCATTCCCAGAACGAGTCTAGGTGCATGATACAGCGGGTGATCATATCAGGAAATAAAAGACTGAATTCACCGAACATAATTTGGACTTGTGCTGTGCAAGTTTGTTGCTTTTTCTCCTATTTTTTACACTCCCGACAAGTTGGCGAAAGTGGTCGAAACACCATCTAAAGGTGGAGGTTAAATCAACTTCTCCAGATAATTGGACCAAACACCCTCAGGTATTCTCTACCATTACAAAATACCTATTGCTCACTTTGTCGGCCAAGATGACTGATCTTTGGAGAGTTCTTTATCCAGGTAATGCTCGTCAAGAACTATGGTTCTTTCCCTCGCCTTAACCATGGAAACTGCCTTCCTAGTGCATGTGCAGCCAATGAATGTAAAACACAACATGAGCGACGTATTTCTCACTCAATGGAAATTTCTTAAAGGCTCCCAACGACCGAGGAGAAAGCCTGACCGAGGAGTATACTAGCCATAGTGGCAAAACTTTGAGGTTCTGGTGCTTTTCCTACACCTAGAACGTTCCTCCTTATGTTCTCAAGGACGTCAAACTAGGTTAAGTTCTATCACATAGCTTTGTTGGCGCTGATACGGAGTTCCACCTTTCACTCGAGTTATTCAAAGGCTACCAGAGTTTGGTAATCTCGTATGATTCATCTAACGAGGACACCTCAACAAGCTTTGATATTGGCCGTGTCGCACTCCGAACTTTGCCTATTACGAGCTTTCTCTATCACACTCTACCTCGTGTAAAGATGAAGATTTGCACATATACTTCTTCAATTCACAGTTGATCTTCACCCAAAAGCCGAAGCTTCAAGTTCGATAGATGGGGGGGTGGAAAACCAGCCTAAAGATAACAATACTCTCACAGGATGTATCGTGCATACGGCGGACTCAATAAGGCTTGTAGCGTGGGTGTCAGTAAAATCTGACAAGCGCTTTACACATCAGCCATTTGATACGCCTATATTCGGCCGGGACTCAACTAAGAAATTAATGTCAGCATCAGCCGTACCAGTAGCCCTTCGATGGACTCATACTCAATAGAGATGCAAATAGAGAAGTAGCGTATGATTTTCATTGTGCTATGATAAGGAAACTACAAAGGACTTGACTTGATCCATGCCATTCAAGCGTGCCCGGGCCCGCCTTGGCAAGGATACAAATCTCAGTACAGAGTAGTGATGTCGACAAATAGGGACGACAGGAACGTTTATTTGACGACAAAAAAAGGGGGCATACATGTTTGCCGCCCCCTCAGGTCTCCTAAGGAGAAAGTCGTGGGGCTTGAGGTACCTGTTTGGGACCCCTCTTATGGTTGCAAATCCGAGGCGTTTGACAGTTTCAGAGAGTCTATTTTCTGGATGTCACACAAGCTCTAAGTCATAATTGGGGGCCTTTTTAGGGCTTGTAGCTGGCTACTAGGATGTAATAGAACCAACAATGGGTGCAAGAGGCGGTACTACCACAGATGTTTACTGCAACTTGCCATCGGAACAACTGGTGGGCGTTTCTCCGAGTCACACGGAAACGCAAAAATGGAAAGGAGAGAGATTTTCGAAAATTTAGTGCCGATACGGCGATGCTGTGGAAGATAGGATATCATGTGGATTAAGCGAGATCACTCCATCAGAACTGGGGTATACCGTATACCAATGGTGTTGTAAGGAAATCGGAGGGTATCCGAGGACTATGTAGTCTAACCATTCTATATACGCACTGGTCGAACAATACTAAACTAATGGAAGATTTATCATCTACATATCACATGAGAAAAGGGCTCGGTAGTTTCATTAGTAGCCGTGTTCCTTACCGCATACGGCATCAAATCAACAAGCTGGCACAGCCTATGCCTGTATCGATAAGGTTTTGTTTGAGTTTTCGGTTCTGCCAGACGAACACTGATACATCAGGCTGGTGTTGCCTGAATTCTCATACGTTCTATAGCCAAAATGTACTAGCCAGGTTACTATGATGGCTGACAATGGGTTCACGTGCATCGGCAGTGAACAATGGACGAACAAACGATCCCTCTTGATGATGGATGAGGGATTTGCATCATTGTACGAAGACCAAGTTCCGGTTCCGGTCACCGGGGAAGTTTAAGAATATGTAGCGCCATAACTCGCTGATATTTATATAACACTGAATATCCGGAGCGGAACGAGATCTTCGGGCCCTCGACGCAGCTTCTTGGACTGGGACAAAGTGGAACCGAAGAGGAGAATCGAGCACTCGTGATGTTGTAGTCCTTCGACTTATTAAGTTTGTAGGTGACAGCGGTTAGATAAAGTCGTCATCTGGGTGTATTAGGTCGTTATTTACGTGTACAGAAATGACTCTACATCGCATCTACTGCTGGAGATCAGATTCGCCCACAAAGGGGCACGTACATTCATAATGACATGTGATGGCAAATTGAGCTGGAGCATCACGTCCTTTGAAAACATTTCATTAATAACTGCTGAATTGTATTGGTATTACCAATGACTTGATGAATGAAACTTACGCATGAAGCCCACATTCTAGATGTGGTCTAAACTTGAGAAACATTTTCCTCTTTCGACATTCCAAGGGTGTCAGCGCTGTTACTCGCGACCGTTCGCTGAGGGGTTTCATCCTGCGCTGCAGTCTTCTCTTTAGGCCCTTGAAGCTCAGGAGATACTGCGGCGGGAGCTGCGACGGCGGGCTCAAACCAAAACACAGGATACCTCCGTTGGATGTTGTTGAGAAGGAGGGCCACGATGAGTGCGAGCATTGACGTGAGTAAAACAACAGGAAGATAGTACCATCCCATGTCCCGTATCTCAGTACTGACGGCGGCTAACAAAGCAGTGGCACCTAGAAATTGCGTCAGCTTATGACGCTGCCTGAATACAGGTCCGCCAGACCTGCAGGGGGGTGGGTCGTTCTTGTCATTTGCATGGCCACGACCGCTGATGCGCAAGAGAGTGATCCTGCTAGCCACAAGAGATCCTGAAACCTCTCCTCTGTAGGTAAAAGGTGGAATAGTTTCGTGATGCAGATACCAACGAGTGCGCCAACAAAATGGCCACCGATCAAAGCCCGAGGTTGAGCAAGAGGGACGTCAATTACGCCATAAATGAGGACGGCCGAGGCGCCCTATTGAATATTAGCTACCTTTTCAGCAATATGTACAAGTCTAGGTGGTCTCTCACATAACTAGCCACTATGGGTGGGACGCCCCTCGATATGAAATATGATGCTTGTCCAAATACAGCCTGGATGAGAGAGATGCCACAGAATGAGCCGATGAACGCCCATATCCAGACGATGTATTCAGGGTGTTTGGCAGGTGGTGAGGCTCTATAGCCAAGCCAGCGAGATATCCAAACGGGCAACCTTGAGAGTCGATTTTGGGGTCCCATGATGATCAGCGCCTGAACTGTATTGAACTACGAAATAGAATACGCTAGCACGTTTGAAAGTTGAAAGAAGATATGATAACACGAGCCTTTTCCAAGGTGCAGATCTTCTTCGTGGTATTAGTGTTGGGTTGGACAGGTACAAACAAAAATACACCCCGTTGGACAGCGTGAGTAGCGACAATTATCTAATACCAACAACTTAATTATAACTACTACATTCCTCCGTGACAACCTTGTGTAGCTTTGCTGGCATCAAATGATGCGCGGCTTATTCTATGTTACCAAAATCTTTCGGGACACGAGTTTGAAGCTGGAGGTCCATCTATGTTTTGGTGGGGTTTTGATGAATTGAGTATTATCTCCCAAATTCTGTAGGAAGTCTTTTACACATTATCTATTACTACGCGGCCGATCCTCGGAGCCCTAGGACTCTATGGAGGAGCATAGTTGAAGATAAAGGCTTCTACCTGAATGCATTCAAACGAGAAGGGATAAGTGGGCACGACCCTCAGTGTCAGATGGCTCTTCAACTCCATTGAACCTATCAAGAGACCAGGACTCTGTCCATGCCATCATATGGCACCGTACTTGCAATGCCACAGTATTTTGGATGTCATCGGCGGTTGTACGTTTTCTACGGAGTGTTCTTCCATGGATTGTTACTGATCTTAACGGCGGCCCTCAGTATGGAATCTGTTCGGATCACCATGTATGTACTAGCGAACTTGAGCGAACGCCTTGTTGTAACGCGCGTCGTAATCGCTTGGTAACTCGCTCAGCAATGTCCCTCACATGTCGACGCTCGTGATTTCAAGCGGAGGCACCACTTCACCCGCGAAAGGGAGGCGAATATGTGAGATCTTTGATCAACAAATCGTGTTCCTTTGACAGGGTGACTTCTCAGCCTGTGCCGTGGAGAGTCAATCTGTCTTGCCGTGTGAAAGTACGGAAAAAAAAACTCTGTAAAAACTTCGTCATATATCAATTCTCAATTAGATCTCCAACAGGAAATTTTCATTTGCACGCTTGGAAATAATTTTTTCAGATCGTAACTCCGTTGCTTTTTTCCATTTGTGATCAATGGTTCCTCAAACTGTCAATGTGCCCTTCCGTTAGTTGCTTTATGCTTTTTCCCGAGCCACGCGGTCTAAGAGGAATATGTTCTATCTTCTGTCCGGAAGGGTGCTGACCGAACTTTGCACAGCCATCCGCTCCTCTATTAAAGGAGAGGGTCCGCTATCATGTTCTACAAGGTACCTGGGCCTAACTTCAAGTTTCTTTCACCTCATTACCCTCGAAATGACCTCCTTTTCCTTGCATGGAGACGATGGCCACTGGCATCTCCCTACTGTCTCTCAAGGAATTGTTATTCTGGCGTCCATCGTGTCGGCCACAGTTTATCTTTTTGCAAAAACAATCCTCTCCCGACGCCCTGTGGATAGCGATGGAAATCCTATTCCGCGCGGTCCTATAGGGCTCCCTATTGTCGGTACGCGCAACCTAGAAATCCGTTCTTTATTTGTCGTCTAATGTCTATGCAGGATCTTTCCCTTTCTTGACCCACTTCCCCGAACTTACCCTTGATTACTGGGCCAAAAAGTTTGGCCCAATCTACTCAATGTGGCTTGGAAACCAGTTATTTGTTGTCATATCGGACCCACAGATAGTCAAGGATCTAATTGTATCCACCGGTTCTATATTCTCGTCCCGGAAAGAAATGTTCCTCAAATCGAAGACTATTTTTGCTGGCCGTGGTATCACCGCAACCCCTTACAGTGACCGATGGTAACTACATGATCTATGAATGTGGCTTCCAACCGCGCTGACTTGGCCTGTGATTTAGGAGGAAGCACCGCAGAATTGCGACGGGATCTCTGAATCCTCGGGCAGTCGATGGGTACACTGATGTTCTTGATTTTGAGGCAACTGTGTTAGTGCAGGAGCTTTACAAGTATGGGAAGGCCGGTACGGCACCCATCAACCCTCAGCCACACGCAGGGCGTTGTTCGCTCAATAACATGCTTACCATCGTTTTTGGTATTCGCACTGATGCCATTGAGCACCCGCTCGTTGGAACGGCTCTCAGGCTGTCGCGTGAATTCATGTTCGTGCACCACCCAAATCATTTGTAATCCTGTCTGATACAAAGTATCAAACGCTATCTCCTTACAGGAACACCACCGGACCGGTTTCCAACTTGACCGACTTTGTGCCGATTCTACAACACCTTCCAAATTATATGACAATGAGAGGGAAAAATCTCCACGCGAATCTCGTGAAGACGTATGGAGGTCTACTTAACGAAATTGAAGAGAAACTCAATCGTGGCGAAGCCGTTCCTGATTGTCTCGCTAAAACTATGATCCAGACAAAGGAAGAGGAACATCTTGATCCAATTGACATGGCCATTCTCGCTTCTGCATTCATGATTGGTGGTGTGGAAACCGTCAGTCAACTGCCTGTTGCCACAAGTGAACCTCTGACCCATCCATCTATTCATCTAGACGGCGTCTATCATGCAATGGTTTTCGGCCCTCATTCCTGCATACCCTGAAATACAAGCCAAGGCTCACGCTGAACTTGACCGTGTTGTCGGTCGCGACCGTCTTCCCACAGTCGAAGATGAGAGAGACCTTCCTTATATTCATGCTATCATCAAGGTAAGTTTACAATGTGCTTCGTTTCTTGGGCCTTGAAACATTTGATTTGATCAAACGATCTGCAGGAAGTTGAACGTTGTCATAACCCCTTCTGGCTTGGCACACCTCATGTCAACACTCAAGACGTCACTTACCGAGGGCACTTTATCCCGAAGGACACCGTTGTTATCTTGAATACTGTATGTTCCAGCTCAGCTACTCGTTGAAGCACCTGACACTGATTATAATCATCAGTACACTATGCATCATGATCCCCAACGCCATCCCAATCCCCATACCTTTGACGTAAGAACTGTTCTTCCAGATTATCTGTACATCTACTCAAATATGAATTTGTGCGTTATAGCCGGAACGATACATTCACGACAAAACTTTGTCATCAGAGTCAGCCAATCTAGGGAACCCTTATGAACGTGACCATTGGATGTTTGGCGCTGGGTATGTATCGGCTTACGTGGTGGAAGATTCGTAATCTCTGACTTGTCACCCCATTAGACGTCGTATTTGCCCTGGAATGTGGGTAGCAGAACGTGAAGTATTTTTGGCGATTGCTCGCATGCTCTGGGCGTTCAAGATGGAAGAAATCCCTGGCGATCCCATCGACCTCAAGGAGTATGATGGTCTTTCTGGCCGTTCGCCAGTACCTTTCCGTATTAAAATGGTCCCTCGTCACGATAAAGTAGCGGAAGTTTTGGAGGTATAAAAAACACCTGTATTTTGGATATTGTCGCTATGTCTCTGGATGTTATCGTGGTTATAATGCTGTCGTAACCTTGTATAGTAGACCTGTAATGCTTGTACAATATATAATGGATTTGGACATCCGCGGCAGGCAAGTCGTTATTTTGAAGGGAGGTTCAACAGTGGGCACACTTCGGTCATGGCGTACCTATCTCACCGCTGGCAGCGGAGGGATGCGCCGCAGCTCAGATCACCAGTTTCATGTTGCACTGCAACTCGTAACTTCTCGGGGTATTCGGACATTTCGGTGCCAGCGCTTTCCTGATGTTACCGTTCATACCGCTCCTTTCCTCGAGTTGCAAAGGACAGTTCGTAGTAAAACTAGAGGGAATCCACTCAAATTTTGGCATAACCTGTCAATTACTAGTGATTGCCGGGAATATGAAGGTATTCACTCAAATCGACAAGCATTGTGGGTGTGCCTGGAAGGCCGGATAGAATGTTAAGTAGGACTAACTTGTCACTGGGATTTTTGATTTTCATTCTAAGTGCGGCACGGAGTCAGCCACGTGTCTCTTATTATCATTTTGATTTCAGTTTCGGTTGCTATCCCTTATGAGCTCCGTGATGGTGAACTGACTCACACAAATGGCCATAGCGGTTGAGGAATATATACATATGTTATACTATATATACGCATGAGGATGATCAGTAGGCCCGCACACCATGGATCCACTTTATCTATATTTTCTCTCTGGATTAATTATCACCTCACTGATATCTCTATCTTACCGAGCTTGGACGGGATCACACCTACCACCAGGGCCTAAAGGGCACTTCTTCTTGGGGGTCAAACATTTGCTTCGGACCTCAGAGCCTTGGAAATTGTATCTTGTGTGGGCCCAGGAATTTAACAGTGAGTCCCCCTCATCATTTCTGGTACTATAGCTCATCATTGGACAGGCTCTCTCATCTCATTCCGCGTATACAACCGCAGAGTTGTCGTACTAAACGATGTTCGCTCTGTACACGACCTGCTGGAGAAACGTGCAAACATTTATTCTGACCGTCCCAAGTCCTGGATGTACCACGAAATCTGCGACCGCAAGAAGTCTGTCTTCAATATATCTTCTCTCGATTCCAGGCATAGGCAATATCGCAGGCTTCTGCACACGAGCCTCAACGCACGTGCTACTCGAGAGTACTGGCCCCTCATCCAATCTGAATTGAACGTTCTGCTTGAGGGCTTTGCAAAGAGTCCACGCGATTTCGAGAAGCATTTTAGACGGTGAGTGTACGAGAATAGTGTAATCATGGTTTTCTTATCGCCAATCCAGTAACGCAGCTGCAGTGATCATGAAGATGGCATATGGATACACAGTTACTGCCGATGACCCCTTCATTCAGGTTGCCGAAGAGGCGTCACAGATTTCAGGATATGCTTTAGCGCCTGGTAGATGGCTCGTTGACTATTACCCCATCAGTGAGCCACTGTCATGTAGTTATCCCTGTTTTTGGGTTGAGCTGACCGTGGCACAAGTTCGCTTCATCCCTTCTATCCTCCCTGGCGCTGGGTGGAAACGCCAAGGCGAAGCGTGGAGGCGACGTTTGAATACGCTGTCGGAAGTTCCTCATGCATGGGTTATAGAGCAGATGGTAAGCGCGTCACTTCTACCGCGCGCACTGTCAGCCGATGACACCAAAAACCTTGATAGGCGACAGGAGACTTCATCGATTCATTCACCTCGCGACATCTTCAACCTGATGGAATTACTAGTATCAATTCGGAGCACGAGGACATCGTCAAATGGTGTGCAGGTGGTCTATACGCTGGCGCCGGAGATACTGTGGGTTTTACAACTTGCACTTGAAAATCAATTTCCACGACTTACTTCGTTGATCCATCAGACGGTTTCAGCCCTGCTTTCCTTTGTTATGTTGATGGCACTGTATCCAACAGTCCAGACCAAGATACAAGCAGAGTTGGATGAGGTTACTGGTCGCGAGCGTGTTCCAGACCCGTCAGAACTAAACAAACTTGGATATCTGGAGGCGGTCATGAAAGAGGTTCTCCGATACGCTCCTGTTGCCAATTTGGGTGGGTTAGCCAGGTTCAACTAGGAAATGAATACTGATATTTCAATAACATCAAGCCCTTCCCCATAAGGTGACGGAAGAAGATGAATACCAAGGCTATCGAATCCCTCAAGGTGCTACTATATTCGCTAATGTGTGGTAAGTAAATCCAATTCTATACTATTCTCCAACATAACTCGGGGCCTGCTTAGGGCAATTCTCCATGATGCTAATCTATATCCCGATCCATTTGTGTTTGACCCTGAGCGTTTTATTTCTCCTGATACAAAAAACACTGCTGCACCCCTTGCCTATACTCAACCCGATCCCCGAACCTATGCATTTGGCTTTGGGCGTCGCACATGCCCAGGTAGGACACCTCTATGATTTATGGGACTTGGTGTCTTACATATGTTACCAGGTGTTCATTTTACAGATACAACAATGTTGCTCGCTATGGCCGGAATTCTGGCCCATTTTAACATCTCACTACCTGTTGGACGACCCCGCCCTATCGTAGAATTTACCTCTGGGATAACAAGGTTAGTTATTGTATACCCTCATGGTTCTTATGTGCTAACACTTTCATAGCCATATCAAACTATTTGAAATTGATATCAAACCTCGCTCGTTATACGTCTAACTTTCGTACTGGTGCGACCTATAGAGTAGACTTTAGTCCTTAATCCTCGGTCTGTAAAAATATGCTCGTATATTTCCGTTGTAGAGTACATGTAAACGTACGCTTCACTAGTCTCATAATAAGAAAGTTATTTATATCATTTAATGGGTCAGCCTCCTTGACGCGTTGGATCACGTGCTGTTGCGCATCAGTCTTCGTCTTCACAACTCACCACAACGCCCAGGCGTTTTTGCGACTCCTCTCTGCAAATATGGTATGATTTCAAGGCATAGCCTGATACTTTCTTATTTAGATACTTTGTTCGTTTAGTCGTCAACCTCCTTGTCCCCTTCGACATCATCCACTGCGCCTGCACGAACCTCCTTTACATCTCAGCCAAATGGTCAAACCTCGTTGACCAATACAGGCGCATCAACCATGTCTCCTGAGCTCGAATCAACACTCTCAATGCTGTCATCACATCGGTCTGTACTAGGATATATGCTCGTTTCACGCGGTCATCCTGTAAGCATCATTCGACATTCGGGTGTGATTTTTGAGGGGGATCAAGGGCGTAAATATGCAAGTGTTATTGGGCGTATAGTGGAGAGTGTACAAACCGGGCTGGAAGAAATACACGCAGGTGAAACCGATGGCGTAGGTCTTTGGCGGTCTTACACAATAGCATCGCTCATGTTTTCCAGGATGACGTGCGATTTATGAGGATAAGGACCAAGAGACATGAGTTGATGATCTCTCCTGGTGCGTACAAAACTGAACGTCTTTCTCCCCTGAATGAACGCTGCGCAGATGACCGATATCTTTTGGCCGTCCTTCACGATCCAGCGACTTGACGTTTGGAGATTTGTTGTCTTGATCTATGGACTTCTACCTGCCTATCTTGTATGTATTGAACGGATTATATTACACCCATCTTAGACCTCAGTTGACAACGCAATAATCCCGCAAAAAAGGGAAAATATCTGTCGCACCTGCCTAAAGTTTGGGCTATATCCAGGCCATGGTTTATCATCAGAGAGACTTGTGTTCAAGAAAGCAAAGAATGATCGAGCGCTCTTGACCCAGATCCCTTTCTAGCAGGAGGACTACATGAGATGTATTTACCCACAATGTCAGACCGGCGAAGCAGACGTCCATTGTTGAGAACAAGTAGCGCAGCATGTGAGTATCCATGAAGAACCATCTAGCTATGCCTGACTATGACCGCTTAAATCTTATTGCGATTTAGTGGGATCACCGATCGTCGAATTTATCTGCATCCCGTCAATCAGACTTTCTAGTATGACCGGGAAGTCCACGCTCACCTTCTCGCCGTAGCATGGGTTACAACCGGCCTTAAACGTTCCCCTGTGCTGTTTACGTCTCAATACAATCGGAAATGCCATGCCATGCTTAAAGAATCATGTGCTGAATTTTTGATATAACAAGATCATCTTTCCTTTGTCAAACAAGCATATCTCTTGTCCTGATTTTGACAGTTCTTTGAAAGCGATCTCTGGCGACATGTAGGAATGTGCGCAGTTACTGCATGGACGACCAACTATTCACTAGCAGACCAACTGATGATCGGATGCCACACTGAAACTCCGGCTTGTGCGTGTCAACGCTGATTCCCATTATCTGACATTGTTGAAGAAGAAAAAAGGAAGCGGACGATGAACGCTGTGAACAGATGAAGTTCATTTCGTAAATCAACAACGCTTGGGGTGCTCGAAGACCTTTTACTTCATCTGTTGATGAAACCTTTCTAACCCTTCTCCCACTACTCGCTAAATCTGTGAATACTAACGGAAGGCTAAACTTATGGTCTCGCCCTTAAGCTAGGTATAATCATCTGTTGCGTCCCTCTTCCTTAGTCTCCACCCGTTTTACTTGTTTTATTTATCTTCCTGAGTGGTCCCACATGCTCGTTATATTTCGTTATATATATATAGTGTACTATTAAGCATCTACGTCTTGCGGGGACACCCATCTCCATACTCAAGTGTTTGGGAGTGCCCGACTCAAAGTGTGTCTATAATAGGGATACCCGTTGTTTGGCCGAGATTGGCTGCTATTTGCGTCTTGACCTCAGGCGCTGTGCTCGGACTTGCTGCTTCTCGAACCTGGGAACATATACCATTTGTTGGCGCCATTTGTCTAGAAGCTTTTGCTCTCAGGTTACAGCCTTTTCATAACTCCCATCAAAGGATATACTATGGCACACAGCCTGTCTCCAGAGTGCACACCACTTAAACAAGAATACGACTCTTGTTTCAATGCCTGGTTTGAAGGCTATCTTGAGCCCGCAGTCGCTGCATCCGCACAACCTTCACAACGTGAAGCTTACTCGCAACAAAAAGCGGCAGAATTTCAACAAAAGTGTGGAAAAATCTGGGAGAGTTACCAGAAATGCGTGCAAGTGCGTCATCAGCGCTGATGAACTATTATCGCCGGTTTCCACAGCTCGACTGATGGATTCTTTGGTTTTACTAGAAAGCAGTGAAGGATAAGGGCTTGGACACGTTGTTACAACAAGCCCGAGATGAGAACCCTCTCATAGAACCCCCATCTTCGTCACCATCAGAGAGCTAGACGTCGATTTGATACATATGGATTGTTGGGTTCCAAGGTTGTCAAATACCTGAACGCTCGGCCCATTGACAAAAATGGTATTATTTCTAGAGAAGACATTGGTAATCTACCCTCGACAAGGAGACATCTAACTTTATCTCAAAACGTACACTTTGTGTCACAAACCAATGTCAGAGTATGATGATCAGTTTTCTGTCGTGCGATTTAAATATGGAGAGTTCCGTGGTTGGTCTTACAAGAGACCAGTAATTATAAGCCGTGTATTCACACCCAAGCAACGACCAAGGACAAAGTTTGATATTTGGATATTTAAATCTGCTGTGCAATTGCGCCATGCGGGGTTTGTTTTCTCGACCTCGGATATCAAATCCTCCTGCCAGAGTTCGGAATTATCGACAACTTCTAAACCTCTGATATCTTGTAGTCTCATAGGGAAAGTCGGGCGTGCCAAATATCAACATCAACCTCTTCCGAAGAAACGTCCACCCAGGTCTGGCATCTTACTACTATCTCCACGTAAGATCCTACATAGTTTTGTGAATCAACAATTGGGCCTATTTTTCACATACGCGCTACACAACCTTCCTCTGTACGGTTACGACCCGCTGCATAAACCTCGAGTTGTTCGGTCTCCCTGTTGTGAAAACTCCCAAGATCATTATATTCTCAAAATGGTGTTCCTCGTGCTTTTTCAGGCTTCGAGGGCGGCCCTTGTAGTATGATTTTCCAACCACATCCACTCCACAGACCTCGTCAATTGATTGCAAGGCCCTAACGCTTGTCCGACCGGGTTACCCAGCTAAAATGAGTTCTCACTCTCGAGTCCTCAGCTGTTAGCTGACGTTATGTGAGATTGGTAGAGAACAGAGCGATATCGTAGGTCATTACACTTGTGCAAGCCTGATGGACCAAAGAGACTTGAGAAGATAACCGAGGTTAAGTGGTACACAACAGGAGAGCATTTTAAATGGATACAAAGAAGGTATGAGGAGCGACGTTTGGGATCAATTTCATATGCAGCTCGACCTAAAATCACAGTTTGGATTACGACTCGGCTTGGGCGATTTATGAGGGCAGAGCATCCAAGCGCAAATGCCAAGCGCATATATATTCTATAATGTCGATCTATAGTGATATGTATGTCCTTCTTCGGCATTCATGAGAGTACAAGTAATATTTTGTGGGTATAAAACTTACCTGATTCTCCCGTATCTGCATGGTCTGGTGTAATATTTTATTTCTTCGTCTTTCTACTCTCCACAAATAGCACTCGAGCCTTCACTAGATTTAGTCTCAGCCTCTTGAATTATAATTCATCTGGTGAATCATGAACTTGCCCTTGGGATCATATTTTACAGCAGACAGTCGAGGACCTTGGCGTAGGCGTTGAGTCGTGTAGAAGAAGCCAGTTTGTGCAGTTGATATGAGACGAACAATGAGAGTTCTAAGGTTAGGTTAGTATGCGTCAATACTGAACAGATATGTAGAGATACCTTGCTTTTGCTTTGGCAGCCATGACGGTTGATAAAAGCAGCCCACGTGATCTTTAACAGTTAAACAATTTGTGATGGCATATCGAGCTGATGAAATCGGGTAGCGGGAGAAATAAGGCCGGTTTTGACGAACCAGTGAGCTCCATAATACGTATGCAATTCTCTTACCTTCATCTCACCTCTCAAAGATGCTTTTGCCTTTCATAATGATTTCAAACATTATGAATGTCAGCGCGATCCTCGCCTCTCTAATTCCAAAACAGGTGGTCAAGCCACGTTTGATCATTTACAATGTATAATACGTCAGTGTATAATACGTATTTCTTCATCTTGAAGCACACACTCAGATGAATGCAGTATCGGGTCTCATCATGCTATAGCTATGAACCCAATGAGGTACTATGCTATTTCGTGACTGGTGTTGTATGTGTACCTATTTCCACATTGATCATGAGCACGTTGTATTGGCTACACGACTATATATAACAACCAAGGAATAGAGATTATCCCGATACCCCCATTCCGGTTTTACGAGACCATTCGGCTTGTCAGAATCTCAGGATCCCCTTCTACACTGGAGGAGGGTTCTGCTCTTTTGACATCCCTAAGGTGTCAGCACTATTACCGACGACCGTTCGCTGAGGAGTTTCATCTTGCACGGTAGTCTTCTCTTTCGGCCCTTGAAGCTCCGGAGCTACTCGTGCTGGGGCTGGAGCGGCGGGCTCGAACCAAAACACGGGATATCTTCGTTGAATGTTGTTGACAAGCATTGCAACTACGAGTGCGAGCATCGATGTGAGTAGAACAACGGGAAGATAGTACCATCCCATATCTCGTATCTCGGTATTAACTGCGGCCAGTAAGGCAGTAGCACCTAGAAACTATATCAGCTTATGAAAATTCTTTCCCCATTAGAAACTCTGGCCAGACCTGCAGGTGGGTGAGTGGTTCTCGTCATTTGCATGGCTACGACTGCTGATGCGCAGGAGAGTGATCCTGCTAACCACAGTAGGTCCTGAAATCTGTCCTCGGTGGGTAGAAGGTGGAATAGTTTTGTGATGCAGACGCCAACGAGTGCGCCAACGAAATGCCCCCCGATCAGTGCCCGGGGCTGAGCGAATGGTACTTCAATTACGTTGTAGCAGAGCACAGCTGAGGCTCCCTATGTTCAATAATAACGATCACAGTTTACTTCTTCAGCGATACACACATCAGTTTTAGGGGTGCCGCCTCACATAACTAGCCACTATGGGCGGAACGCCTCTCGATATGAAGTATGAGGCTTGGCCAAACACAGCTTGGATGAGGGAGATTCCACAGAATGAGCCGATAAACGCCCATATCCAGATGATGTATTCAGGATGCTTGGGAGGTGGCGAGGCTCTATAGCCAAGCCAGTGAGATATCCAGCTAGGCAGCCTTGCGAGTCGAGGTTGGGATGCCATAACGATATAGCTGGTGGAAAGAGACACGGTGAACGTCAAAACGATGCGGGCTTAGAAGGCTGGGTTTTGCTTTGTGCTCCAAGTTCTATAAGCAGCTACTGCATCACAGAAGCACAGAACATTGTAATAAATAAAAGTCGACGTGGGACCAGCCTGTTGCACTACGAGTATAATTAAATGACGTCCAATACACTTTGCCCGTCACTTGATCCCTCCTTATCGGAATCCAGATAACCCGCTGATTTACCTCTGAATCAGTTGGTATATGGTTTTTCCAGGCTTGTTGCACGACCCAGGTAATACCCATCATCCAAGTGAAAATCAATATGGTACCGACTAGAATGTCAAGATATGTCAATATGAATCATAGTCGGCCAAAGCACTTACCCTCACCGATGTAATGCTACGGCTATTGACATGAATACATGGCCGAAGGACGATCGTCACGAGTAGGATTTGTCATCGTTGGAATCAAACAACGACAACTGCGTTCATGCCCTCTCCGGAGGAGCCTTTCTCTCCACCATCATACCAGCCTGAGTCAACTAAATCAAGAGTGCCAGCATGGTTGCCACTGGCCGCGGTACGTCGTGCACAAATCCTCCTTTGTTCTGTCTGCCTGACTTGGCGGTATGCTACCAGTTTGCAGGAACTACAGTCGCCTTAGCCATACCCCTGGTCTTTTTGGCAAGATCCAGAAACGCTGTCTTGAGGAAATTTTTGAATGAATCCACCGCTGCGCCTCCAAAACGTATGATACATAATTCTTCAACAGACCAATTTCAAGGCGGATCGACATTTAAATTCCGAACTTCGGAATCAAAGTCATCAACGACTGAAGTTGCATCTGCGAGTACGAGCGACTTACTATCAGCCATGTCTCGAGTAGACTTTAGCACCGCCATGTATGCTGGGAAAGCGTTCGCAATCGCTACGGGTATCGTAACGGTTGGCGGGGTGGCCTTAACAATGGGCGTAAAGTTTATTATGGGCGTCAGAGATGTATGTATATCGATTCATGTAGCGTTGACCTGAACGACTCTGATCTGATATAATACTAGACAAAAGATTTTGCCGACCGGATGCGTATAGTAGTCCGAAAAGCATTACCAGGCTTAACGTCGCAGATCCACCGACCTCCGGAAACTGCCGAGGAAGGCGCGCAACCTTTCGAGTCTCCGGAAGCGGCCTTAACATGGAATTGGGAGGATGCTGAGAAACGTTTACAAGCATCATATGAAGAAGGAGGATTTCCTACATGGCTACAAACAGCCCTGAAAGAAGCGGAGGCTGAGCTCTACGTTGAACGTGCACGGCGACAAAAGGACTACCAAAATGTGGACCAGAAAGAATTGCCAACACCGCCGCCGCGTTCGTGATCTCTATTCTTCCTTTGTGAATACTCATCTTGACTTTTAATAGGGTAACGAATGTCTACCCTTGTCCCTAGACCGCTCTTTGATCAGCCCTTAGAGTATCTGGCCTCATCCGTAAACTGGCATACCCTGCAATACGAGCATCCTTACAACTTAGACTGTTTCCGCCGTATTGGTTGGAGCGGGCCACAAGCTAGATTCCAAGAACCTGACGATCTAGACCACGGTACTATACAGTAAATTTAAATCTCGGATGGTCAAGTTCAGCATCTATGATTTTACATCCACGATTTTAACCAGGTTAACACTCACATATCCAGGAATATGTCGCAATTCCGCCGCAGATTCCATTAAGTCCGCCCGTTCAGGGGAGAGGGTGTGATACTACTGGTTCTTGTCCGCCTTGAATTGCGTGTGCCTCGCGTGTGCCTAGCAGGGGTCTTGATGGGACGCTGATCCCTCGAACTTACGACTGCGTAGCACCCATCATAAGCCAAGAAACATCAGTTGGATCCTTGATGCGGTTTCTAACATGACAGCAAGGGATAGCGTGGGCCAAGTACCTTAACTCGTCAAACTCGACTATGTACACCCTCCGAGTTTCTCAATGTTTCCACCGGTCTTCCCCGCTGAATGGTCATCCCTTACTAGTGGCGTCTGCCCTATGATCCTGACCGAGCATATATTACTCAGGATTGAGCAAAGACTAATTCTTGACGTTTGCGGTAACCACTAAGTACACATTGCTCAGGATTGGGCAAGGACTACTTGATATCCTCACGCAGGTCAAAAAATCTCAGATGGGCTATGGACTTTCCACGAACCATCAACCATCACAAGTCGACGTATACACTGGTTAGAGTGACAACCGGTTTGGCCCTAGCGGATGTGTCTACTATGTAGTCCAAGGGCAAAATCAATGGCAATGTGTCCTACATACTGTATGATACCTAACTTATGGCACATCAAATGCAAAACTGATCAAAATAATCGGAACTCGTTTTAGCCCGTGCATAAGCGGCCAGGGAAAAAAGCCGCGCGGTTCCGTGCAATTCATTATGTACATACATAGTGCGTAACGTCCACCGTAGAACGCATAAAATCATGGCCATGGAGGCGCCATACCGTGCCATGCCGCGCAAGTCTCATCGTTATGATTTTGAGTCATAAGAGTGAGAGACAACCATTACCCACTGGTGTTACATGTTCGGGTCGTGGCTTTCCGAAGAAAATTTTCAGTACATAGGAGGGTTTGAGCAATGCACTCAATGGATTCGATTTCAATTTTCCACCGTGCTTTATTGATTGCCGTATATTTCGTCGAAATCACGGCGAATTAGGGGTCGTCCTGGCCGGACTTCTCTGGTCTCGCCTATGTACATAGGTCGCGATGGATGATAGCTCACATTCAACTTGAGTCTGTGGTCAACGCGACCAATGTGCTGACTCTAAGGAAGGAAA
>JABCKK010000049.1:29077-46019 GCA_018221785.1 Calocybe gangraenosa
CTCGATGCTAATAATTCGTTCGACTCTTGTTCTGACTTTTGCCTTGTTATCCTTGTTTTCCACATCTCAGGGAGCAGCGATTCCACCATCGCCTCAGGATCAGTCACTTCTACCCGATGATTCGGCCGGTCTAGATTCCAGAAGCTATTCTTCGAAAGAACGGGGAGCAAAGCCGTTAGGACGGTGTTGGGTTGTGCGAAAAAGTGCTTTACTTGGAAATCCTGCGGTGCGCGTCGTTCAACATCAGTTTTTAGCTTGATCAGCCGTGACTGCGTCCCTAGGATTTGGGTGGTGACGTCCACCTATATAATCTGAACGCGCCTATCAAAAAAGGGGCTCGTGGTGAAGGCCTGGTTGAGTCCGCCATAATCGTCAGTACTCACTTGGAAGGAACGCCACGTGTTGAACTTTATGGCCTTGACTTGGATATCAAAATTGGTTGTGATAGTCCAGGAAGTTTCCTTTCGTGGGCGGTTGTTCCGGAGTCAGAACTGACGACACCATGTGAAGGTCGCGACATGACAGAAGAAGACGCTGAGAAATCGAGAAACGTGTTGCGCCAGGGTGATATATATTCCTATAATTGAGCTCAACTATAACTGAAACTGAAAATTGCTTGAAGCTCGGCTCGCAATCCCTGGAACTAAGTGGCGGGCAAGATTATCTAAAGTGGTTAATTATGGCTCTGTGAGTTAACTGACTTGTTTATCACTTTTGCTCGCCTCTAACCTGTGTAAGGCTTTGGAAAACAAACAAAATGAGGTGCAGGCGATGCTTCTGAGAAACACAAATCCGAACAACGGCCAAGTTTCTGTTGGCCTATTGACCGAACGACCTTTACGAGGGTTAAACAGTATTCCGTTTAGTAAAGACCGGAACGTCGCAATGGGAACCATAGAGACGACTGAACTCACGCCAGATTTCTCTGATCCCAGGAATGAGATGAAACTTGAAGAAATCGAAAGTTGGACAATCAACCTATACAGGGGTGAGATATTCCTTTGGTAGAGCTGGATATTAGAAGTTGATTTGATTGCAGCAAGTGGCAGAATGGAGCTAGGCAGGTCCTGGGTAGGACAACCAATGAACGTGCTTGGTGCTTTCTCCGTGAGTTATCTATGTATCTCAACTTGATCGTTGCTTTTGATCAGCTTTGAAACTGTTCTTTAGCCATCGAAAAATTATGTTAGGATGACAATCATAGACATGACAGAATTTGTCTCTGGCCTGGTACGCGTGGTTATACTGGACTCGGACTTCGAGACCCCGGCAGGAAGGTCTTCGGCTCCAGTAGCGAACTTTCCCTCAGAAGATGGGAAGCCTTCACAGGCTTGGTCAGGATTGATCAAAATGTTACAGCTTCTTCCGGATGGATCACCGTCCGACATATCGTCTCAAGGGCTTGGGCAGTTGAGAGCCAGCTTCATTGAACGTAAGACAGTTCCCCCGCGATCGAGCCCGAAAACTTGAAGCTAATATATTGAATGTGGAGTTGAATGGCTTGGAACAGCCTGGGAATTAAAAGGCTCCGTGAGTTATCTTGATATGATTTGTCGGCTCTGGGTTTACTCTGGGATGTCTCGTAGGAAACATGTGTAATAGTCCTAATGCCACCAACCACCGCCAATGTCGAGATCGGCAAACTACCAGGAAAGTGTGGGGCTGTCCGGGAGCAGTCTACAGCTACCACTAGCCCGTCAAAGTTTTCCCTTCCAGCAGACGGGTACAATCACTACCTTGATGGGGAAATGATCGAGTGGGGTACGATATCTATATGTCAACTCGGCCGACGAATGGAACACTTGGATATGATTCCCAAAAATACTCTGCGATTGAGGCAAGATCTGTTCAAGGTAAGATGACTCCTCGGTTCCATTTTTAGAATGTAAGAATAATACTTTTGCTAGCTCGCTAGAGATAATCGCGGCTTGGGCGTTTCCGATTGATCTGCCTTCGAGGGTTGACCGACCTTTCACACCTGCTGAGGACTATTATACATGTATGGCTATGTTCTTGTTTAGTATATTACAAGAGATAGTCGTCCGCATGTGCATGCACGAGCTTAGTTCTTCGGCTCAATGTATACAGATACTAGCTCACATCTTCATCACCCACACCAGTGGCATGGGTGAAATGGGTTACCGCGTACGTTTAGCGCGCAGGACTACTGCTGGTGGGCTCAGCTATTTGCATCTTGTGACTTGTGGTCGCGTTTAAGCTTGAACAATCAGCGAACAGCTTTTGAGCTGGTATTTGAGAGAGCACCAAGCTTAGTCGAGGCGGGGCTAGGTTCACGTGCCCAATTCATACGTAAGCCAATGGCCCAAACTTGGCCGTCACTGTCATTAGTCTCCAACATTCTGTCCCTGACAGCAGCGTTGGCTCCAAGGTCTTCGTTTCTACATCCACCATCCCGTCTATAATCTCAACTGCTGATGATATGCCTCCACGCTCTATAAAATCTGTTGAATCGAGTGCACGTATGTTTCAGTTACATCCCCGATCACTTAGTGAATTGGTCTCAATGACATGACGAGTTGCTGATGCTCTGCACGCAGAGTCATATCTCAAAGCCACTACGAGTGGTAGCAGCAACGAGAAGAATGTTAACTTAAGTCCTGCAACGGTAGCAGAACCGTTATACCAAGTCAAACTTCTACAAGCTCTACGGAACGGCATGTTTTATTTTTTGCTCTTGCTTGTTACCTCTGTAAATTTCTTATCCGCTTTCTTAGGTGATCCCGCCGTCATCCACCCTTTTCTGGCAGAGATTGGGAAGGATAGACGGAAATCTGCTGAAGCCAACTCGCATGGTAGCACAGAGAACAGTATCAACACGGGCGCGGCAGCACTACATCTTGCAGTTCGATGTGCTTCAGGTGTGTACTACGATGCTTTTGGGTTACTGCTTCTCCGCTCTCCTTGCATTTTCAATGTATCCCGCTGACTTCAAATTGCCCATTTAGTGGACACTGTCGGGTTGCTGCTCTCCCATCGAGCCATCTCGCCTAATGGTATTCACCCGCCCGGATCAGGAACCACACCTCTCCACCTCGCTGCGTCTCTAGGGCGTGTCGATATTGTAAATTTGCTACTCGAGCAGGAAGGTATCAATGACACACTACGTGATGCCCAGGGTCGAACTTGCCGTGACGTCGCCAAAGGAAAAGAAGTCGTCAAAACGATAGAAGGTTGGTGTAATCTCTCTTTTGTAACATTAGAACTATCAACGATCCAGGTTTTTATCAGATTCTCATTCATTTCTCAATGCCTCTTATCGTTCACTCCTTCGCTCCTATGTTCTGTCATCATCAAGCACGCCACCGTCCCAAGCCCTTGTTGCACTCCTAGAATCTCCACGTATCCGTTTTGTGGATCTCTCATATCTTGATGATGGGTCGGGTCATGCACTTCTCCACGAAGCCGCACGCAGAAAAGACTTGCGTCTAATCGAACTCGCAGTTAGGGCTGGGGCAGACGTGTTTGTACGAAATCGGAGAGGAAAGATGGCTGGAGAAGGGAGTGGTGGTAAAGATGACAGGGTGAAAGTGTTTCTAAGACAGTGTAAGTCCTCGTATATTGTCTCGGGGGACTCAACCGAAGTGACTGTTTTGTTTTCAGTTGCAAATCACGACACGACGTTGATAGAAGCACCTACGATTGTGGTAGAGTCTCCTTTACTGAGAGGATACCTGAACAAGTATACCAATGTCGCGAAGGGATATAATACGCGGTGGTTTGTACTTAAGAATGGAATACTCTCATGTGCGTGGTAGCCCCATACTACGACGGGTTCGATACTAACATGATGCGTTTAAAAAAACTGTCAGACTACCGCCATCAAGAGGACGAGACTGTTGCTTCTAGAGGGTCCATTTCTATGAAAACCGCAGCACTAAAACTTTCCTCTTCTGACCGATTACGGTTTGAGGTACACGCCGCTCACACGCACGGTCATGGCAGCGGGAGTGCACAAAAGTGGTATATGAAAGCAAATCATCCTGTGGAAGCTTCGAGATGGACAAACGCTCTTGCGAAAAGCATTGATTGGTGCCGGCGGGAGGACGAGGGTGAGACCAGCGCGAAAGAGGGAAGAAGAAAGAGTGGGGAAAGTGATTCTAGTGCCATGAGAAGCGTCAGAAGTACGCAGCATAGATTTTCTGGAACGTTGTTGAGGCGTGGTGGAGCGAAGAGCGCACCTGGTAGTGCAGACTCCATTACTGGTTCCCGCTATGAGGTTGGAGATGCCGTTGCGGGGGATGCAAGTCCCGATCTCGCGCATGGAACATGGGGTAAAAGTGGATTCAACGAACCTGGGGGGGACCTCGACGATCCAGGCGAGGACGCCGATGCGGACGACGTTCCTGGAGAAGCTGAGAGCTCGAGTGGAGAGTCGGGAGCGCGGGTACCTCCCCATGAGGCGTCGTTCGAATTGCAGGGCAATTCTGCCACAGCCCAGATGGAGTTGACGGCGCAGTTGCTTTCAAATCTTGTATCAGGGAGCGGGATGGGTAGGGAAGCGGAGCTCAAGGATGCGCTGACAGAGTCATTTTCGATGGTTCAGGGTTTGCTTCACGAGTATGTCGATATGGCCAAGGCGAGAGAAGCGTGGTGGCGAAGACAGCTTGAGCAAGAAAGGAAACGGCAAAAGTTTTGGGAGGAGAGTCTAGCAACCGTGGTGAAAGAGGGCGAAACGTTGGAAAGGGAATTGCGTGTGCGAAGTAGGCGGCGGGGGAGCAAGTTCTTTGATGGTAGCATGGCAGAAGGAACGTTGAAAGCACGTCCATCGGTGCACAACGTCCCTGGTGGCAATGAAGAGACCGTCACAGAAATCAAGCAGGGTAACCTTCCAGAGGGTCAAACGTCCCGACCGGTGAAGCCCACGGAACCATCTCCGACACGCAAAACGCCCAACAGGACGGATACTCAAGAAACGGTGTCGTCAGTTGCCACTACATCTACTATTACCTCTACGCCCACTCGCACGCCCACTGCCACCTCTCTGCGCACCTCAACACCCAACCTCCGCCTCCCTCTCGCCTCCCACCATACCTCGAGCAAGCTCAGCGACCCTACGGAAGAGGACGCGGACACAGACGAGGAAGACGAGTTTTTTGACGCCATCGAGTCTGGAACACTGCCTAATCTCATCATGCCTGATGTTCTTGCTTCCTCCGGCGTCGCTAACTTGACCACTCCCATACTCCCTGGCACGACTGACCTTGCTCCCTATGAGGGATATCGACATCTCCGCTTGCAGCTAGATTTGAACGAGGAACGGCCAAGCACAAGTTTATGGAGCGTGTTGAAGCATAGCATCGGCAAGGACCTCACTAAGATTAGTTTTCCTGTTTTCTTCAATGAGCCGACGAGTATGTTGCAGCGCATGGCAGAGGATATGGAGTTTTCAGAGTGTCGTGCGTTTCTCATCTTTAGTGTCTTCCCGGCGCTCTTCTGAGCTTATTTTTGGTTTCAAAATGTAGTCGATGCAGCGGCAAAAGAAAAGGATCCTCTAAGACGTCTTGCGTTCGTTGCGGCATTTGCTATGTCAAATTATTCTTCAACCATCGGTCGAATTGCGAAACCGTTCAATCCTATGCTCGTGAGTTTTTACCCCCGTCCTCTTCCAGGTATCAACGTTGAAGTTGTCTCTGTCAGAGCGAAACCTTTGAATACGTGCGTTTCGACAAAGAATACCGCTACATGTCGGAACAAGTGAGCCATCATCCACCCATCTCTGCTTGTTGGGCCGAGTCGCCTTTATGGCACTATTTCGGAGAGGCGCGTAATCATCCTTGTTATATCCTCATCTTTCTCATTTATGGTTTATCTCGACAATAGGTTGACGCGCAGAATAAATTCATGGGGAAATCATTCGAGATTCGGCCAACAGGGATTGCTCATGCAGACTTGATCATTCCAGCAGAACGAGGTGGCCCTGGATATCCCAAGGCGCCAGCAAAGTACGGGGAAGGAAAGGTGATTGAGCACTATAGCTGGAAGAAGGTTACGACGAATGTCTCGGGGTTCATACTTGGATCGCCAACAATTGATCATTACGGTGATATGATTGTTAGTACAAATCTACTACTGAGAAAACAAGCCATTCCTCGATAGGCTAACCTACTTACAGGTCACTAATCATCGAACAGGCGATCAGTGTATCTTGACGTTCAAGCCCCGTGGATGGAGGGGCAAAGATGCGTTTGAGATTGCCGGCCAAGTCGTAGACGCATCCAGCAGGGTTGTCTACCAGATCGCAGGGCGCTGGAACTCTCAGCTAATCGCTAGTCCATCTAGCGTTAGCGACGCGCTTAATCCTGACCTTGAAGTCGATGGGAGCTCGTCATCGGGGCACCACCTGGTTCTATGGCGCAACTCAGAGAAAATCGCCGGCTCGCCCTTCAATTTGACGCCTTTTGCTATCACGCTCAACGACTGTCCCGAGACCACTTTGTTGCCGTATCTTTGCCCTACTGATTGTCGACTCCGGCCTGACCAGCGGGCATTCGAGATTGGCAAGTGGGAGCTCGCGAACGATCTCAAAGCCGAGCAGGAGCAGAAGCAGCGGGCTATTCGTAAGGCACGAGAAGAAGGACGGATGCCACCGCACAAACCAAGGTGGTTTACGGCCGAGACTGATGGAGACACGGGCGAGCGGGTTTGGACGCCGTCGCGGATAGACGATGATTTGGAGTACTGGATTGAGCGAGAGAGGATATACAAACTGGGCGGCGCGGGGAAAGCGCAATGGAAGGATGTAGATGAAATTTTTATTGAGGCGCCAGAGGGCATCAAGTAGAAGCAAGTAACCTTAACTCGATCACGTCCATTTTTTTTCTCTTTGTTTTCTGTTTACTTTTTACTTGCATCTTTCCTTTTGTTCATGGAATAGGGTCATCATTAACATCAATTGGAACATCTAGTAGTGAATCAACCATCGTCGCTTAGAAACTGTCTCACCACAATGAAACAAATGGGAGCGATCACATTTCGACCACTTAGAGTTCATAAACATCCATGGCTGCATATGACGGCACTATGATCACTTACGTTTCACATAAAGTCTAACTGTGAAACCACGATTGGAGTAGAGATCCAAATGGGAGTTCCTGTATTTCCAGTTGAGCTGATAGACCATATATGCACTTTTATCGATGCACCAGACGATCTGCTCAACTTAGCTTTGGTCTCTAAATCGACTATGCCAGTAGTCATCCCACATCACATCGATTATCGCAGAGTCCGATGTTCACCCCACCAGCCCTCTGTATGGAAAGAATTCGCATCAAACAAATCACTAATATCCAAATCCAATGTACGATCCCTCGAAATCATCGCCAAAGCAGAAGATGTTTACTGGTGCGGCTATATGTACCCATTAGTCCTATTACCACGAGGATTCCTGCGCGACAAACAAGAGACAGATGCAGATATCTCGGCTAATGCGAAGACAATGCAGAATATAGTGCAGACTGTACGCCTGATGACCCGCCTGAGGGAGTTCAGGTGGACATCTATCCAACGGCCAGACCTCGCGATCTTTAAGGCTCTCAAAGATAATTGTCCCGACCTCGAGGTGCTTGAGGTCATGAATTACACTCTCGCTCCAATTCTCGGCAGCACATCACCCACCATAACCCCCGAACTCAGAGTCGCTGAAACACACATGCCAGAAGCTCAGGTAAGCAAAATGATGACACCTATTGGGAGCCAGAAAGCTAACTAGAGAACGATAGCTGTGGAAGCTTACGAATCTGACACAATTCTCATTCGCAGAACAACTCCCTGAAGACTATAACATATCTGCTCATGCCAGTAACATCACACAAATGGTGGACATGCTCGTCTCAAGCTGTCCCCGTCTTGAGGCACTCCAATTGTTCTACTTTTATATGAGAGCAGAAGACCGCCCACTTGAATCTATCCAGCAGCTCTTCGAGAAAGGTACTTGGCGACACCTCAAGCGTCTCACTGCGGAAGCCCGCGTTTTCGGCAAACACGCAAAGGACTTCTTTAGTCGACACCCGCAAATCGAGGCATTGGGTTTAGCTACTGATCATGACGACTCGTATTATCTTGACATCTCTAGTTTGCCTTATTTGCGCAGTTTAGAGTATGTCTTTGTTGAGACTGAGGATGTTTCTTCGACTTCTCTTGCCACACTCCAACATCTGTCCATATTGTTCCCACCGCACCATTTCGACTTGACCGCCGAAGTACTACAATGCTCTATCCTGCACAGTACTATAAATCTGAGTTCTCTGGTTCTTCGTTTCATTGACCGATCCCAAGACACGTTTTTGACAGATATTATTCTGCCACTTGTTAAACTAGTGCCTCAAATAGAGCGCCTTGCTATCGACGAACGGTTTCATTTGGCACTACGTTGGTATTCGATAGATCCATACAAGGTACTGAATTCTCTTGCGGTCGACAGTTTTTCTGATCATACCTGCTTTGTTTAGGCTTGCAATCAACTCGATGCTGTACTGGCCGTTCTACCTCGGCTCACGCATTTTTGTCCAGTTCTTCTGCATTCGCGAGCATTGTCAATGATGTTGAACGACCGAGATCGTATCAATTCCGCATTGGAGAAAGTTCTCGTTGTTTCTCCAAAGCTTCAATTTATTGGCATTAACGATAACGACAACAACCCAACGGACACTCTAGAATGGGTGAAGATTGATCGAGATCATGCCGACAGATATTGCGGCTACAGTCGCGTCAATCATGCATACAAAGCTAGACAGGATATAGATATCGATCTTTGGGGCGGGATATATCATGGGGCGGGGAAAGTATTGGTCCATAGGAACATACCGTGACAAGTTGTGCTACTATATAATTATAAACATATATGAAACCCACTTTCAATGCCCCTATCTCCGTTCATCATTAGTACGACGGTATGTATATTGATAACATCGGTAGATACGACACACATATGTAGAGGCCAAGATAACCACGGAGATGGGCGACTGGCGACCCCGCTCAAAACCCAAAAACAGAATGGTTAATTGCAACCATTGATAAAGACTCTCGATGTCAACCAAAAAATGTTGAAAATTGACTCCCAAAATTCTGGAACAGAGGTTCCGGTGAGAAGCTTGTCGATAGCGCCTCAAGTTTCTTCGTGCGCGTGCATCGGGGGACGCCAGTTGGACACAGCAGTTCACGGATGGTGACTCCTTGCCAGTCCTCGATATTTGCAGGTCACTCATCATCGAACTGGTGATCAATGTATATTGACGTTAAGTCTCGTGGATGAAGGGGTAAAGATGCGTTTGAGATTTGCGGCCAAGTCGTAGACGCATTTAGCACGGTTGTCTACCACATCGCAGGACGCTGGAACTTTCAGTTAATCCCTAGTCCATCCGGTGTTTCGCTCGCCCTTCAGTGTAACGTAGGTTGCTATCACGCTCAACGGCTATCCCGAGACCACTTTGTTGCCGTACCTTTGCCCTACTGATTTTCGACTCCGGACTGACCAGCGGGCATTCGAGATTGGGAGCTCGCGAACAACCTCAAAGCCGAGCAGGAACAAAAGCAGCGGGGTCTTTATAAGGCACGAGAAGAAGGACGGATGCCACCGCACAAACCAAGGTGGTTTACGGCCGAGACTAATGGAGACATGGGCGAGCGGGTTTGGACGCCAAATGACCTCCTTTTCCCTATATCTCTTTGATTCTTACCCAAATGAAGTAGAACTATCCCCAAAGACATGGATCTTATATCGCGATTATCTGATAAACAAGTTCAAACGGAGTGATGACCATTGTACTGTTACAAATTTACGAGTTCAACGAACCAGCACATGATACTAAGTACTCCTGGAATATATGCCAGTGTATTCTGGCCTTATCATCTGTCCAAACTCCTTCCGTAAGATTGTTTTGATTTCCAACATCAGGGGACCCAATAACGCGGAGAATTCTAGGAGTCTGCCGTGTAGACTCCGAACTAGATTGCTGCTGAGCTGCAGTCTGACTGCGGAGCACGCGACGATTTGATCCATTTTTTGGTTCGTCGACTCTCTTTCCAAGGATCACATCCAAGGCGGCCATAACTTTACTTGCGAGACCGGGATGTGTGGCTGGTGCCCATGGAGCACGTTTCCCTTCACTCTATAAACATTACAACAAAGGCTGAGCGCAGAAGCCTGGTTGGAGTAATAAGGTGTACATACAGATATCGTGTAGAGAAACTTGGGTGTGATGGAACTCAATGCAGCTCCCTGGAGTGTAGTGTCGGAGGTTGGCGTAACTTTCAGCTGTAGAGATAGGAGGATGAGTTCCCGAGTTTTCTCGTCTTCGACAAAGCAAAGAAGGTCGGGGCCCATGTGGTTGTCTGGAAATAGAACTAGCTTTCCATCTGGGTTGTTGAGAAAGGCGAGGACATCTTCAGGGGACTTGGCTTTTAAACCAAGGCAGTCGGAACTTCCAGAGTTCCAAGTTACTGGGTGGCGCTCCATCATCCCATCATCCCCACGCCTCAGCGCAACTAATCTAACCTTTCTCAGCCCTAATGACTCACTACATTTGAATGCATGTGAGAGGAGACAGAACTCCCCCCCAAAAGTCGACATGAGAACAAGGAGCGCAATCCGTTCAAAAATGAACCCACGCTCTGACGGGCCAGTGGCTTTACGCAGGCATTCCTTGATCCAGGTCTGCCTTTGCGTCCAATGTTGCGTTTCGAATGTTGAACGTAAAGCCAGAATAACTAGACGCTCTGAGACATGTGCAGCATGATTGGATTTAGGATTAGATTTTGGCGAGATCGGAGTCTTGGTCAAGGAACCAATGCCACATGCAATGATCTCATCCATATCATTTTCTTTAGCGACCCAAGTGTTTTCATGTCCCAATACCCATCGCATTAAAACATCACATAAGCAATGTATGAGTTCCACTCCTATCAAATTTAAGGTTGACAATGCACTAGTAAAATGTATAGTGTGCTTACTATCCATTGTGAAGAACAGATGTTTGGAGTCACAGATTGGTTGGTAGCTTTCAATCTTCCGAGATAACTCATTCGAGATGGAGTGTTCTTTCTCCTCCAGTTCAACTGCGTCGGTAAGAGTAAATCCAGTGAGTTGTTTAACATAACTGGTGAGAGCACAATGGCGTGGAGGATTGTCAGAGAAGAGAAGAATTTCAAGAAAGTCAGCAGTCAAACGATAACTACCATACCCACAATGAGAAGGGAGTCAGGACTGTGGAGACCAAATATTCGACATACCGGCCAAAAAACCAATATAACATACGCCTCAATAAACAGGTATCAGAGATGTTGTTTGAGATATCAAGGTAGTTGCAAATATAAGCCTCTTGAGCAGCATCCCCTCTGAAACACCCAATATTAGTAAAAACCGAGGTCATCTGAACCCCTGATTTTCCAGGAGGAGACCTCAGCACTTCTTTCACCAAGCCCATTGTGTGTAGTCGTCTCCGTTCCTACATGAGATATATATCCCCCAATTCAAGCATAGGCCGTCGAGCACCAAACGGGTTTTTCCTGAACCCGAGGCCCCGAATAGATGGCTGTAAAAAGTAAGTTGGAGTTAGTTATTTCAACTGGGTCTGAATACCACGAACACTCTTTTGCGGATAAAAATTTCATCAATTTGCTCCCGATCTGGGTCAATGCCGAGATTGTGTATCAAGAGATTGGGGCTACAGGGCAGAACTACCCCCGCGTCAGTGGCTTTGGGCCAAATTGAGTGGATAAAGCTATCTAGTTGCCCAGTGGCTAAGTGAGTGAGATAGCCCTCAAAGCCTATAGTCGCTTGGTCCATGGCACGCTTCATTCCTTCAGGAGATAAGCGAGGGGGTGAATCTGATGAAAAGGTTAGTTCGGCCATCCGCAATTGAAGGTTTGGAATATACCACTAGTTGACATTCCCGGTTGTGAATTGGTTGGTGGGGTGCTTGGCAATTCACTATTTTGACGCATCCGTTTATGGCGATGGTCGAGAGATGCTAAAGAACATAAAAAAGAGGCAGAGTCGGAATGTATGTAAATAGAGACCATGGTGAACCAACCTTCTGGTGGTGAGTGACCTTCCAGCCTCAGGGATTTTGTTTTCCAAAGGACTTTTGGTGCGAATCAAAAACAGTAGTCATATAGTGGTATGAAGAGGGACTCACTCAGAGTATCCATGAGTTTCTGCCAGTCACATGTCTCGATACAGCTATCAAGAATCGCTGCAAGCTCACTGTTTGCTACGGCCAGCGTACAAGCGTCTCGGCTGTCCAATTCGTCACCAAGAAGTGCCTTCCACCTCTGATTCCCAGATCGGACATCGCGAATAACCGAACATAGCACGTCAGCCCTATGTTGGACTTCGTTACCTGGTTGAGGTTGTCGATACCAATCAGCATTAAAAATGAGATTTTCCACAGACGGAGGATTAGGATCAGCCATGTCAGCGGGGTGATGGCAAGCTGTTATATGCGAGGAACTTGCAAAAGATGGCTTGCTTGTTGGGACAGGGTCGGGGGTCTTCTTATCCAGCCATAGGTTATACGTGTATGAGTCGTATGATTCAACAAACAGGCCTGATCGCAGCTGTATAGCTTCCAAGCCACAAGATGTAGATGAAAGAGGAAACTGTTCGTCTGTTTTGGGCCATGGTACTTATTGACAGGGACACATCCGTGGTACTTCTTTTTCGGCATGTGAGCTCGTGGGGGTATACAGCCAGTTGCGTATATGTTATTCGTTCGGCCTGTGGACTTACACTTGCCAGCTTGTGAACATGCCCAATTAACTCGGCCCTTTAGTGGTAAACAATTTAGATTGATCATACGCCACGAGTATGGACCATCCTCCAAATTCTGGTAACAAATTTCTGCGCCACTGACGGAGTAGTACCCTAACCGTAATCAAAGTGAAAATCGCAACCTCCTTATATAGGATGACTTGTCAGTGGCCTTTGCCGAGGAGGCCCCCCCCCCCCCCTCAAGTCCGGCTGTATAGAAAACTGTGTAGGTACCTGTGAGTGCATTTTCGAAAGGAGCTAAGGAAACACGAACTACGGATATGAAGAACGAGATTACTTTGAATTGGTAAGGGAAGATGTGAGCGACTTGAAGAATGAAGAAGGTAGGGGATGTGCTTCTTTAGAGGTCATAGCTATTATCGTGCGGGCGTGACACTGACCGCTAGGACGCGAAAATGCCTCAAAAAAGAAAGAGAACAAAAAAAGGGGAAGCGTTCAACCAGGTAAGGCGTTTTCGCGCGAGATGTTGTTGTTGACATTTTCTTTTTTTAGGAGAAAAAAAAAAAACAACGTATATGTTGAATATGTATATATAGGATTATTGACATGTCATGGGTAACGAAAACGCGGAGTGTGTGGGTGTGTGTGAGAGAGAAGAGGGAGGGGGGGGGGATGGAAACAAAACAAGAAAAAAAAAAGTCGCCAGGACTGGGGACTGGGTAAACGGCGTGTGGAGGGAAAGGGACGGGGGGGAAAGGGAAGTAAAACTGATACAACAAACAAAACAAAAATCGGTGTGGGAATGTGTGGTCGAAAAGAATAAAGGTATTTTTGCCTTGCGCGACTACAAGAAAAGATGAAAGAAAAAAAAGGAAAAAAGAAGGAAAAAAAGAACGGCGCAACAAAGGGGCATCAGAAGAGAAGGAAAAAAAAGAAAAGAAAAGAAACCAAGTTCCCGTCTTGCTCGCGACCAACAGCTTTTTCCAACAATGCCATTCCATCTCCCCAGCGTGGTTCATTTACGCTCCTCTCACACACCACCACCGCCCAACGTGTTACATAAAGAAAGATGAACAACAACGGGGTTTGATTAAATCAAAGAAGACAAAAAAAAAAAAAGGGGAGGGAAAGGGAAAAAATCAACGAGCAACAACAATTACAAAAGTTTTCATTCGCCATCCGTCTCAATCCCCACTCCAGTAAGTTCCCGCTTGAGGCGTTAAAAAAAAAGGGGGGGAGGAGAAAGAGGTGTATAAGTTTGAAGAGAGAGAGAAGAGCGTCATCGTCATTACACAAATCGGAGATTTGTCGAGGTATCGAGTCGCGCACGTCAAGGGGGGGCTCGGGGCTCTTTCCATACATATAAGAAAAAACATTTTGTCATGATACCAAAAGTGGGGTCGATGGCGGGTATGAAAATGGAAAGCTTTGTAGAGCCTCAGTTAGGTTATTGAGGTATTGTCGATTTGGAAAAAGAAAGGAGGGGACAAGAAGGGAGAGATCCATGTCTTGCATCTTTTCATTGGAGAGCAATCGGTTCGTGGATTGCAAGGAAGGGAAATAGGGGGGCTATGAAGGGTAATAGGCGTCGTCGTCCCACGATTCTGTACAAGAGAAAAAAAAAAGGACCACATCAGCAAATCGGGAAAAAAAAAGACGGAATGGATAGTAAAAGGTGTGGAGATGTAGAGAAAACGTGATGAATGATGGAAGATCAGTCGAGAAAGACACCAATCAAGATTAGCGCTGTTCTCCTATTTGTTGATTGCTATTCTGAACAGTCAAAAAGGGGTATACGTATCAAGGCGCGTGAGGTGCAAGGTGTGAGATGGGGACGCGCAGGAAGGTATATACTGGGCGGGTCCGTTGAAACGAGACGAATGAAGTAAGGCTGAAAGCGAAGAAGAGAGAAAAAACGCAAATGAAGGAAGTCTATAAAGGGATAGAGCCTGACCTTCAGTGATACTTCTCCATGCAAGGAAGAGCACGCCAACAGCTGCTGTTTCGAGGACCGTTGCTAGGAATGACCCGTCGACTTTTTGATTTGAAGCCTTTTGAAAAGAAAATAATTAATAAATAAGAAAAATGATTCAAGGCCTTTGGTGATAACAAGGGGGAAAAGAAATAGGAAACTCACGGTACAAAGAACGTGTCCAAGTAAAAACCATGCCAGCTGGCTCAAGATGAACAAGACCGCAGAGAGGGCGTAGAAGGTCATGGGGCGGAACTCGTGTAGGACTTTGAGGACGATGTAGGTCATGAGGGCGAGGTAGACGACGACGCAGACGAGAGGCCATATGGTGAGGACGACGAAGAGGGATATGCTCCTGAGGGCTTCGGGAGGATCTGATGGATCACCAATGGTGGCCGTTACACCGAGTGCAGTATCGAGAGAAAGGTAGATTCCGAGGCCTAGGATGAGGGCGGTGAATGTGTAGTAAGGCTTTTGATGGGTTTTTTTTTTTTTAGTATGGGAGCGGTTGTAAGATGATAAAAAAGGAAAGAAACATACCACAAGACTACTCCACGTTCCATCCTCGACGATTTGAGTAGCAACGATAGCGTTCGCCAGCAAGGCCCAAAAGAGAGCGGCCACGAAACCGGCGTGAACGGCGGTGACAGCGACGAGGGCGGTACCTCCCTGTTGTAGGAATGCGCCAGTGGTGATCGCGTTCAATGGTAGAGTGATAGCGTACAGCCCGAGCAGCGTGCGAATTTCAATCCTCCCTACGGCCGCTTTCCTACGGTGAGCGAGCCAGATGAGGCCGAGCGTGAGTAGGAATGAGACCGCACATGCGATGATGTTGGCGATGTTGCCTAGATGCGGGGACGGTGGGGAAGTGGTGGGCGAGAATGTGGGGGCGATGAAGCAGGTAGGGTTAACGCCTACACCTGCAGTTCGAGGATCCGAGGAATCGCCTATTAGAAGGCTGGCGGTGGTGGAATTGCGATATAGTTGGCGGTAGAAGAGGTTACACCAGGGGTAAGAGGGAGTTGAGGTGCACAAAGGCGCGAAGTCGCCGAAGCGAGTCATCGAGCAAAGGGGGTTAGATGGACGTGGTGAACGGTGAAGGCAACAGCGACGTGGGAGGAAAGGACGACGACAAGGTGAATAGGGTATCTGATGGGAAAACGTTGATGGGCAAGGTAAACACGTGGTTGCCATCGCATCCATCTCCATCCATGCATAAAACATGGATGATCTCCTATTGTTCCCTCAACTCGGACAATAATGACTGTTGTATATGTCGTTGCGACGTATATGAACAGTTCGATATCACTTACATTAGGTGAACACTGTGTTATGTCTAATAGTGCGCTGTCTTACCACTATATTCTAGCCATACCAAAGCACCGTTGAATTTATCTTTGCTTTTCAAACAGTAATCGAGGGTAGTGTTCAACACTATGTTTTCAAATTGTCCTCATAACACTAAAGTTTTATACAAATCCAGCACTCCTATGATAGTCCCTCATTGAGAGGAGCTCTGTAACGAACTTTGGTGACGAAGGTACTAATGATGAAAATCAAGTGTGACTTTCTTTTCTGAATACAATCGGAAGGGATGGCTTACATTTTCCTTCATACTCTCCATCTGCTCCTCCCCTATTATATCGGTTCCGTCCTGTGGTCTCATGAAAACATAAGCCCCGTTGCTAGCCTTTGTGAATTTGACACGGTGAAAAATCTCCCGCTCGCGATTCCAAAGTACCATTTCACTTCGAGAACCAAGCGGCTCTTTGGGTAGTTCCCCCGGATCAGCTAGGTTTTTGGACCATTGTCCCAATGGTTCTTCCTTTGTCACAACCACAAATTGCGAAACCTCCCATTGCCCGTTTTCCTATGTTGAAGTGAGTGGTGAAAGGTCAAAATTGAGTCAAACAACTTACATCATATTCGAAGATTATGGGAACGGCAGACTCTAATGAATATGGACGTATACGGGGGAAACGAGATTGTCCTGGTGCTGGACGGCGAGTGTCTTTGCTGTCATAGGGGTTATACCTCAAGGTCCGGGGTGCCCTGGGGGTCTGGCCGGATGATGATTCACTACGGGGGTTTAGAGCGGTCCCGATGCTTGATGGTATTTCACCTATCGGGATGGTAGCGCCCGACGTCGTGAAGAGCATTAACGATAGGACAAGTCCAGAAAGGACCATTGAACAGATATTTGGCATGTCGAAAGAATAGTCAAGTTGCACAGTCCTGCT
>JABCKK010000050.1:10022-23230 GCA_018221785.1 Calocybe gangraenosa
GGCATCCACTGTTCCCAGCATCAGAGTTCTAGTAAGTATTTTCGGCCAACCTTTGTGCCGGCCAAGCAGAAAGTTATATCTTGAGCTTTGGATATAGATATGATGAACCGAGAGTTCGCATGGCGGTGTTGAGACACTATGATGGGATTACACTTGTATTTTCGACAGAACAGGTGAACTATCGCTTGCTGGATGATTTGGGGAAATCTTTTTGAAAAGTATCATACAACACGCTGCTATCGTGGCCAAATAAATCCAAGGAAGCACGAAGCTTCGACTCGGCGCCATCCTGCCCACACCAAGTGGCCTATATCGGGTTCATCTAGCTGCAGCCATGCAGACTCTCGGGTTGGTGGCGAAGAGCTCAAGGAGGAACCCGGGTTATACATACCATGATTGATATTGCTTTTTTGGGTCTTTCGCGCAGATAAATGGTATAATGAAAAGACCACGACGAAGAAGTCGGAACCGATGTGCCATCTGGACCACCCCCGTGGCTGTAGAACCCTCCACACGACCCGCCTTACACGACCGTGGGCTAGATATGCCAATTCTGGGAGGAAGCCGAGCGAATTTTACACCCGTGACATGATGATGTGTTCTGATTAATCTGTTACCATCATCAGCTCAAGCGCTCTCCAACTCAGAAAGCTCTGATGCATGATTTATTGCCGTTGCCCAAATATATCAGAGGCCAATTATCATCAATCATATTGACTAAAAACCAGTGCCTTTGTAACTCCATCATTTGGCTTTTTTTGTTGTATTGCCGGGGGTACTTCTACATCGAAGGAGCGCGTGAGCTCGAGCTAACAGTGTCATGGTCTGCTAGGAGCAACGATGGAACCGCTTTGTTCTCGCCAAAGACTCAACCAATCGACTCGTTTCCCTTGCTTCTCTGATAACACTTTATCAATTCTCTTTAGTGCCCAATTAACCCATACCCAAGGTCGAGCCGTATGTCCAGCTGCTGGACTATCCGAAAGTGGCCGAGGCTCGGTGTGCGCTAGCGTTTTTTCTAAGCTAATAACAAGTTTCTTGGCGATTTGCAATGAGTCTTTAGAATTGTGCGCGTAGCACGCGGATAGAAGCAAGGAGCAGGATATAAGATCGGTGTTGACGGTAGGCAAGTTATACACGCTGTACAGAGCTGCGGCCGTCATGACGTTGTCAATCGGGTAGTTGAGGTGAAGGGAGTGCAACAGGTGACGGGCGGCAGGTAAGGAGAGCGGTAAATTGTATTTTGAATAGTTTCCGTAAACCTTTAACGCAAGCAGAGGACAAGAGAGCTCCTCACATCGACCTGATTGAGGAAAAAGCAGATATGACATGAATAAACAACAGGAATTGGATACTTTAAAGCCACTCACGAACGAATAGCTCAGACAACGCGTCATCAAACTGGTATCCAGATTCTTGCCATTTTGGAAACATTTCGACAACATGTTCTATCTGTGCTTCTGTCGTAGCCAGCTGGAGGAGCTGCGCCCAGGCGCTCTTCCTCACCAGAGGCATCTTTGTAATTGGTTTTCTCCCGAGGCGTGGCGACATAAATTGAAGGACTTTGTCAAAACGGGCCGCGCGCGTAGCTACCGAAAGCTTCCCCTTCTTTACTATCCGTGACTTGGATGTTGAAGATGAAGTGTTGGCATTTAGAGCATTGGCTGCCTCGGAAGATGGAGAGTTGGAGAAGGCCTCTGTTTTGACGAGATCATCGGAAAAGAGATCCTCAATTTCAACCTTAGCCTTCTTCTTTAATACTGGTTTGTTAAAGAAGATAGGGTCACTTCCCGTCCTAGCGGATGAGAAAAGGTTGAATAAGACTCACCAGCAGAAGTTGAGTGTATGGCTCTTTTGGCACAGTTGGCGTAAATGAGATGAGATGGAGTAAGATAACTTGCAGTCGTCCTCGCCAACAGGCTAACCGCCATTACCCCGCTCAGGTGGTTTAAATCAACCCCGAAAACTAGTTGGCTGTTTGTGACAGCCACTCGAATAAATAGACCTAAACATCACCACCTGCGCCCGAAGAGCCCCGTATGAGCAAACATCACCGATAAGGTGATAAGATAACGAACGACTCCTCGAGCGCAGCGAGCGGTTGGTTCAAGGAGCCTGGCCGCAGCGTGGTGGGCCCTTTGCAAGTGGCACGTCGCCGCCATTGTCGATACTTTCTGCGCCCCACCCTGATCGTTCGGGGATTTAGGATCCCTTTTTAGCTAAGCGACAGATTGAATTAAGTCAAAACCATGTGCAAACTGTTACAGAATATTGGGCACGGTCATCGATGGGATGGCTTACATAACAACCTGGATCAAATAAAACCTGGATCAAAGCGTCTGGAATAATTCAGCTGAGCTGGTCTTAGCCCACCATCATTGATTTCTTTCCAACATCATACTTTTTTTTCAATCTCCACAATGCACATTTTTTACTCATCCATTCTCTTCGGTCTCGTCATATCATCTTTGTTAGCGACATCATTAGGCAACTTCGACGTGATCGCAGGATACGAGTTCACAATAAATCCATGTTTCTTGAATCCAACGGACAAGCAAGACGTACTGGAGGTACGTTGTACATTTAATTATTATTTATGTCACTCTAAAATATGTTCAAGTTTCAAAAAGACGCCACCGAAGTCCTTGCAAGAAGCCTGACCAGTGGACACAAATTTGAGGATACTGTAGCCCTTGCAGTATTAATTACAAAGCCTCCCACTCGGGAGAGGCTCGTTGTCCCTGCAAAAAGAATTATCAACGGACATGAGGGTTTCTTTTTGAGGGCGTTTGTCCCGACATGGGCTTGTGGTAAACCTACTTCCACACTCCCACTGGACAACACTAGGGTTAGTTTTTTGGCCGTCATATTCGGTCTTCGTAAGCCACGATACTGGTTAAGCTCATACATATGGAATGACTGATATACTGTAGCTAACATTGATGGCTCGGTACTCGAGCCGGGCGGGGATCTAGTCTGCTCAACCGAATACATAGGCAATGTAGCTCGATTTAAAAGAGGTTTTAGCCAGGTGGGTTATCTATATGTGCCACCTGTTTAATCTAAACATCAACGCGTTTCTGCTGGTGAAGGAGCATGACAGTCAGATGTTAATCCTGAGCCTCCCCAACCCAACACGCATGGTTTACGTTGCAAAAGAAGTTTCACATCCTACACCAGGCTTTGCTTCTGTAAAAAACAAAAAACACAAAGAAGGGGGGGATACGCTAGAGTTCATGGAGTTGGATGAGGTTTCCTGGGACAGACTCGGACCTAGCCGCCCCAGTGACTTCACACAAAATGAGGTGGCAGATTTAACCACAGAGTTAATTCAGGAACACATACGCATGTATCCGCCTCAGCCACTAAACTCTAAACCGGTTCATAACCAGGCAGTCGATGGCAATAACATGGATTCGCGGCTTTCTCGTTTCTCTACTAGTCAATTCGATAGCCAGAGGCGACGCCTGAATCGGAATCATAACCGCCGATACTCACGAGTATATAGCAAAACGCCTTGGGGTGCTGACATACGCGAAAAACCACGAGAAGATCCGTACAACAACTTGTGGCCCGATGATGAAGCTAACAACCATTTACCCGACACCGAGGAGGGGCCTAGCCCAGGTCCACATGACGAGATGGATCTGGGATCTGACAAGAAATCCGCTTCGCAAATTTCCCCAGCCAGGCCACCCGGTTCAAGAGGCCAACCTCGCCATTCTCGTCAATCTCGTCAAAGGGACAGAATGAATTCATTGCTAGCTCGTCCTTCCACTTCGCCTCGAAAGGAGATGAATGCACCCCGAGTGTATTCATTGCGTGAAGACCCGTTGTCATATAGCATAAAACATAGCTCAGAAGCGTAACAACGACGACACACACATCGGATCCTTCTGATAATATGGGGCAAAAGGGCGAATAGATAGACAACGACAACGAGAGTCATTGACTCTTTTTGCCCTAGTCACATCACTATTTGTATCTACAGTAGTGCTTCTCTTTTGTCTCTTGTTACCAGATTAACTAGATTCTGTTGTTAGATGAGGTTTCATTGATGAATATTACTCCGAGCAGGCTCTGAACGGTGGCTTTTGAGCCGAGTATGAGATCGTACCTTGCATTCCACGCCACTCAGTGCTACTTATATTAGTTACCCGCTGGGCTGAATATGTTACCAAAAACTGTATACTGAAAGTTGCCGCATCATTCAGCATAAAACATTGCTTTATTAGCCTTGTTCATCATGCTCTGCGATGTCAGTTATTGACCATAGCCTCGACATATATCTCACATGCCAAATTTAGTATATGAATGTCCCAGATAAACCTTTGATTGGCCAATTTGAAACTTGATGAAGCTTGACGAGCTAAACAATGAACAGCGTCAGGCATACATACAATACTAAGAATGGTTGGGGGTTTCTAAAAGCAGTTTTGTAACATAAATTCTCACCCAGCTTGTCTCCGAGAATTGTTGGTCAATATATATGTATGCATACAGCAGTATTGGAGAGGCAGTCTTTAGCAGAAATTTATCACTTTTGTTAGATTCGAGCCTAGCATAGATTTGAGCCTAGCAACAACAGCAGCTTATGAGACCCCTCGGTGATGAATAATTACCATATGCAAAGTTACAAAACCCATAACACGGAGGACATTACGATGGACTGCAGACCTATAATGGTAACGGTAATGCCGCGGATACTTATTATCATCGGGCACAAGGATTAGGATCGAAGTATAGAGTGAAGATAATCCTCCATTTATAAGTATATAAATCGCGACGAACGATACTGAGGTTTTGGCATGGTGATAAAATATTAATAGAACTACATACATGGGGAAAGGCAAACAAGTTAAAAGGGAAATCAGTGCTAGGATAAGTAGCGCGCTCGACTGCTGTGCCAAGCTTACAACCTAGTATGTACATGTCAAATCGCAATGATGAAGAAACGGCAACGCATGCTGCATAATGCAGATGGTTGATTGTCTGCTTTTTTTTATCTTTGACCGTTTTTCAATTAGCAAGAATGCCCAATCTCTTTGCACATGCGATAAGGAATTTCAGGTTCAGGAACGATATAAATAATCAAGGTCCTTATGGTATTCCCAACCGTGCTTTCTCAAACCGATTTATGTTTCCGTCGCATGCGTTATGCATGCGTAATTGCGCCTATGTAGCGCAAAGAAGCAGCTGGGCACTCTAATGTAGTCTCGAGAAGGACCAGATGTTGGTACATGCCAAGTAGTAGATTACACGGGCGGCTTGGCAAAACTATCACATTTATCAAACGTCACGATACGGGCAGGGGTTGTCTCGAAGATAAGCACCACAGAAAAGGGTGAAAGCCTGTGATTGGACGATAAAACTACGTGGGATGTGTTTAGTCAGCATTGGGCGCCACATTTCCCGACCCCTTTTTAAAATTTATTCCGTGCTGGCCTACAGATAATATATATATATATCATGAACTATGTAACACCCGACCACCCCCTTCTAACCTCCTCTTCAGACCGGCTGAAATGGTTAATATCGCCTATGCCGATGCATGTGAGCTCCCTCAGCTGACCAGGTGCACTAGAGCGTCTTTCTGACCGGCGTCTTTAGCATTGGATATCAACTACGTGGGCGCAGACGGAGCGACGGTAGTGTACAATTTGGGCGACATTGCATGGACTCTCACAAGCACTGCACTCGTCTGGCTAATGATTCCTGGGCTTGGCTTCTTTTATTCGGGCCTTCTTCGTAGGAAAAACGCACTCTCTATGATTTGGACAAGTATGGTTTGTATCGCCGTTGTGTCATTCCAAGTAAATCCATTATAAACTTCCTCGCACGGATTGGTCTAATCATTAAACCGCCAAGTGGTTTTTTTGGGGATATTCGCTCACCTTCAGCGAGACCGGCAATGCGTACATCGGAAACCTGAGTAAGAACAGTTCATGAAATCAGCTTATCGCCATTTTTTTTATTACTTTCGTTCAGAGTACTTTGCACTTCAAGGCGTCCTTGCAGAACCATCAATTGGAAGCACGCGTATTCCGGCTCTGGTCTTTTGTATCTATCAGTGCATGTTCGCCGCAATTACGTGAGCGGTTTAGCTCTGTTCGTGATTTCTTGCACAAGCTTAACAATTCCAGACCCGCCATCGCTGTTGGTGCCATTGCAGAACGTGGCCGCCTTGGCCCTCTACTCGTTTTCATATTCGTCTGGACTACCATAGTTTATGATCCAATAGCTTGCTGGACATGGAACAGCAACGGCTGGTCATTTGTCTTGGGTGGTCTTGATTTTGCTGGTGGTACGCCTGTCCACATTTCGTCTGGCACTGCCGCGCTTGCGATATCGATCTTTCTTGGAAAGCGCCGTGGTTATGGTACCACCCGCCTTGCATACAAACCTCAAAATACAACCTACGTTGTTTTAGGCACAGTGTTTCTATGGTTTGGATGGTTCGGCTTCAACGGTGGATCCGCCCTCTCTGCAAACTTGCGAGCAGCACAAGCTTGCATTGTGACTAACTTGGCGGCTAGTGTTGGTGGCTTGACTTGGATGCTCTGGGTAAGTGGATGTATTCTCACCGATTCAGTCAGGCACTTACAAGACACGGTTTCATTGTCAGGATTACCGCCTTGAGAAGAAATGGAGTACTGTTGGCTTCTGTTCCGGAGCAATTGCTGGGCTTGTTGCTATTACCCCTGCTTCAGGCTTTGTTGGTGCTCGTGAGTGTTACGCCTTCCTCTCGACCCCCACTTGCGCTTACCGCGATCATTTTTCTTTCAGCTGCTTCAGTCGCATTCGGCTTCTTGGGTGCAACTGCCTGTAACTTTGCGACTCAACTAAAGTTCATCGCAGGGTATGACGACGCTCTCGATGTGCGTACATTCACAACCAAATTTACTTGAAACGCTCACATTGTGTGATACTTTTTTGCTTAGATTTTTGCCTCCCATGCCGTTGGTGGTGTCGTCGGTAACATCCTCACGGCGTTCTTCGCACAAGCAAGTGTTGCCGGCTTTGACGGTTTCACTGAGATTCCTGGTGGCTGGTTCGACCACCACTGGGTACAGCTTGGGTATCAAATCGCTGATTCTGTCGCCGGGTTGGCGTACTCTTTTGTGGTGACAGTACGTGGTTTGTTCTTATTACCAAAGAGATAAGTTTAGCTTAGTATAACCACCGCAGACAATCATCCTATGGCTTATGCACTTTATCCCCGGTCTCACCCTGCGTTCAACAGAAGAGACAGAGATTCTCGGCGTTGATGATGCGGAAATGGGTGAATTCGCATATGACTATGTTGGCTTGGAGCAGGAGATAGGCCATGTACTTGATACTGGAGCTGGGGCGAGGGGCGGAGGAAGGGAGCCTGATCATCATGTACATGAGCCAAAAACCGCCAGTCCAACAGAGTCGACACAGCTGGACGAGAAGCCAGGTCCTACGGCTTAAATCGTATTTTTTTTTGGTTTCAGCTATTTCTTTTTATAGATCTCTACAGTTTTGTGGCTTGTAACATATACTTCCCCCATCAGGCTAATACAAATGGAACGATGAGTTTTCACCCCAATTAAGGGAAAAACTCAACAGACGCAAGCGACTGTAGAGTGCCAGGTTGCAGATTGCACAACTCGTCAATGAGAGCGGGAAGCAGCGTTCCTGGGCCTTTGATGTCTGGCCTAGATTCCAAGAGCTGGGCAGCAACAGTAAAGACCAAGACTCTACACCTGTATTAACGCTGAAGATACAAGGGAATGTTCTTACAAGTACATACCCAGTCACTGCGCCCAAGAACATGTCACCGTGCGCCACCTCCCCACCGTCCTCCTTTTCACTATGCATGTAGGTGGTTCCGCAGTATGTTGCAATACAACTACCTACGACGCACCCAGCACCTGCTATTTGAGTAAGCCTCTCGTGTCCATTGCTGACGGCGACAGTGCTTGTGCCATCAGAGATGTAGTCAACTGGGCCTGTCATGACAATTACACATCCTAGATAAAATCCAACCTCGATGACGAAGCTTAGAAAGGATCAAACCAACTCACGCTCTTCATTAGCAAGGGCCTTCACAAATTGAGCAGGATCTTGAGTTCCGTAAGCTACACCCTGCACCAAGACAGCAGTCCCTCAGCATTCGATCAAGAAAGACAAGATGATGCTAACATCTTTTGATTTTGCAAGAACCGCCAGCTCGCTTGCGTTTCCTTTTATGACGCTCGCCTGAAATATGTTCAAAAGATCTGAGACGGTCAGTATCGGTTCACCCCTGCCGCCATTTGGATGAACTAACCGTTGACTTTCTTTTGGCGAAACGCGCTTGCGCTAACACGGACAGGGTCGAAAATCACGGGCTTGCAGTTCGCGTTGGCAGAACGACCTAGAGTTAAGGTTTGTTAGGGAGGGGATTAGACGCTCATGTCACATCACTTGCCAGCTATTTCCATGCCCTCTACGAAGTCGGCCCTCAAACCGCCGATATTTATGAGCAGAGAGTTGCTTATGCGACTGATGTCTTCCATTTCTTGTGGCTCGCTCGCCATGATAGGACTACCTCCTATGGCCAGCGTAACATTAGCTGAATGTGTCGCTGCAACGTTATTCGTTATCTGTTGTTATTTGAGGGAAACGTGTTTAAATGTGAAACATTGTGTGAGGCATGGAGGCTGGTGTATCACCTGGTGAACTAACGGGTTGACCTCCCTCGCTGAAATCATTAGTGCGGCAGCCCTGTCAACAAGATGATTCGCTGGAGAAGCGAGCCGCGCAGGCGGAGGCGAGTTGTGGTGAGCACGAAATGACTTGAATATTCGACCGATATTTTGTACAACTTGACGAGGCTGCGGCTCAGCTACAATGCCGGTGATCATGAAGACACCGTCGAGATTGCGGTTTGTGGAAGATACAGAACCATGTAAAGTGCGTAGAAGATTGGTAGAGTTGATTCCGCCTGGGTTTTCTCGCAGTGAATATACGAGGAGCAAGTAGTTGTGGGAGAAGAATACCGATAGCTAGCGCCTTCAGATGTGTTCCATCTAAGACTTCCAGCATTGCACCAACGCCTCGAACACCCACATAAGGAGTCGTCATCTTCTTAGTCTGCGTGGGCCAGACTGCACCTATGGCAATATAGTCTGCATTATCTCTCACCGCTCCCCTTACCTCATCTGGAGTGTTGCAAGATAGACCAATGATGGTGCCTTTCGGCATTAGTTTGCGAGCCAGCGGAACGGGCATATCACTCTGACCGACATGAACGCCATGGGCGTTGATTGCAATTGCAACGTCGACACGGTCGTTGATCAATATCGGAACATTATATCGGTCGCAAATCTCCTTCGACTTCGCAGCGATTTCGATGAACTGTATATTTATTAGTATTCTGTTGAAACGTAATGGGTCTCATCACCTCAGCCGTATCTGCCTCCTTTTCGCGAACCAAAACTAGCGTGACTCCACCTTGAAGCGACTGAACCGCCTATTTTAGCATGGTGTTAAGCTGTGTTTATAGAAACATCACACTTCTTCCAAAGACTCAAAGTAATCCTGATATGCACGCGGTTAAATGACAGCTGAAAACACAAACATTTAGTGAACGCGAACTTTTCCAGGTGGAAGCTGTTTACGTCCAGTGACAAGGGATATTGAATAATCGATTGAAACCATGTATGATAACACAATGCGGGTATGAGATGAAACGAACGAGTGAAGGGAACAAGATCGATTGACAAAATCAAGATGGCAGAGCCGTTTTTCAGCGCCTGGGCGCTAAAGCCTGAGAGTCTGTTAATGATTTTGGCGACATCAATGATCAGGCAGGTCTCATGACTCCGATGGATTTTGGACTTCGTATCGGACCGTACGGACCTATCCCGATCGTGTGGTAAAGAGAAGGTGTAGAAGCGATTGCAGAACAAGGACATCGGGCGCCTCGAGAATTGCGGGTGTGGGATTGATCCTGGCTTGGTGGAGGATGTTGAATATCAGCGAGAAGCGAAAATCGGTGGTGATAATTGTCTCACGTGCTGATTCACTTTATACTCTACATATATCGCGTTCGCATCCGCACGAGCTTGTACGGCGCATGGACCTCTGTTTCTGATGTCTGTGTTCGATATGTAGCTAGCTCAGGATACGAGCCCTAACTTTGAATAGTTTGGCATACAAATCATAGCCGTGACAGCGCATTAATTTATCTTGGCAATTAATCTTCGTAGCGTTGTAAACCCCTTGGACGATTGTTGTCTGGAAATAGTTGTAAGAATTATCAAGGATTGGTTTATTTTCGAGAAAGTTATCATGATAAGAAAGATCTTGGGCCTGTTTCAGGGGTGAGTGTTCCGAAGAAAGTAGCTTTTCACGTAATAGGAGAATTTCGAGAGAATTTGTATGTAGAATGCAGATTTGGGGTGACAACAAGGTTACTAGGATCAGTCGACCATCGAGCGCTGATAACTTTGGTGATGCCAACTGGTTTCTATAGACAATGTTGGAGTTGTGGATTGACGGGCGCAACCCATTGAAACAAGATTTATGTAATTGTAATCATGGGTTACATGAATGATGATAGTATAGCTGGTCTCGCATAAAGAAAAAGAAAGGGTGGGGGGTATCTCAACGTAAAACGTAAAATTATTCCACCAGGGAACACGAGCTTATAATTAAGCTTTTTGGTATACTTCCATGCTCTGTTCCTCGAGTTGAATTTCCTGGGCCTCCTGTGTCAACGCACATGGGTTGCACCAGAACGTCAAGCAGCAGTCGGTCATGGTATCGCCTCTAACATTGTAGCGTGAACGAGTGTTGCTACGGTTTCCAACCTGCGTAAAAAGTTGTTAGCAATCGCAGTCGACGAAACACGCGAGAAAATGATATGTACCTGGAGAACCCATCCACAACCACAGCAAGCCGTGATGGCGCCGTGGACCAAGCAATCGTTGTTGATGAGACCTCCATGCTCAGGATCAACAGTGCCATTTTGTTGGAGATGCTCTAGACGTTGCTTGTTTTGTCCATAAACAATGCAGGGTACGAAGCAAGACAACAAACCTAGAGAGAGGGAGAGGATGTTAAGCAAGGACAGAATATATTCCATACGTAGAATTGAAAACTTACAGGTGCCAGCGTCGTTGAAGCAATCAAAGATTCCATTGCTCCAGTCTCTACCCGTCGCGTCAACAGGGAGATTTTTGGCATTCTTGTTACCACCGCCGGCAACCATTCCCTGGGTGGCCATGGGTTGTTGTTGAACATAAGGGGAAGCCATTGGAAAGAATGAGGGGTGTCGGTAAGAAAGAGGGGGAGTGAAGTGTTTTCGGTTGAGGGTTGACTCTAGAAACTATATATACCATTTTTGAATCATAGTACGTACGTAATCCACGACAAATATGATGGTGGGCGGTACAGGGCGGGACGTGGGTGGCGCCAATCTGAAGCAGGGACCCGTCCAATCCCTGACTTTCTCTAAGGACTCCTGAAACAAAGAAAGGACAATTGGCACGTTGAATAGCAGATACAGGCAGACCCTCGACAGATGGATATGGCATGTCTGGACACGATGACAGGGTTGCGAGGCTAATTGTTGTCAATCTGTGATGGGTGCGAGATGAGATTGGTCTATCTTACAAAACTAGTTGGTGCCTAAGCCTTTTGAATCGTATTTGCACATCCCGATCCTGATATAAGAATTTGAGTTGATCTATCTGGAAAGGAAAAGGCCGTGTTTATCTAGGAAAAGTTTGATATCCATGTTTTCAAATGATACTGATATGAAATTGAGACTTGAAGAAATTTTGAGCGGATCAGCGCCCAAGAGGCGTAAGGACATTTCTCCAAAGTTTCCATCACGGGTGTGTCTGGGGAAACGTTCGTTTTGAAGTAGATTGAACGTTAATGAAATAATCAGCCACTTGAATGTGACAAGGATCCGATACTCACGGTGCACCGATGTACTACGGCCATCACGACTGTCGCATCATCACGTCCATGTACCGCCCTCAAAATATGATACAAAGCAATCTTGGGTTATCGATGTGGACATTAGAGCAGCGCTATATATACAATAGTCGCTCACCAGTAAGTAAAGAGGTCAAGATCACCCCAAAGTCAATGTACTACACCCGTAGGACAGTCAGTTGACCAATATAATGAGCACCTGTTTAAGACGCGTTTGATGTCCCTTGAAAAACGCGCTGATGTTAGATCTTGTTCGCTTGTCGCCAAGTTGTGGAGCTGAATTAAATTATGTGAACCGCCTACTCAATGCACTTCATATAACTCTTGAGACTCACGAGATCGCCGACATTTACCAGCATCACTGTTAACGGATTCAAGACATCCCGTATACGCTCTCCTCCCCCAAGCTCAGCCTAGGATTCTAATTGGAACTTGAGAGTTCTTTCGGTTGTTTTTTTTTCTATCACGTTACCTGCGCTGTCATAGTGTCAACGGCGTTGTAGAGTTGTCACTGTTTCCTTCAGTTTCACCGCGCAACGTTCCAACGTTCCAACCGTCGGGTGATCAATAACGCTAATCATAATGCTTTCCTTGTCATTGACATCGTTGCTCCGACTAAGCAGCCTGTCCTTGAACTGACATCAACAGTCCTCAATACTTTTTTTTTATACTTGGACCGTCACAAGCCAAGCCTGCCATGTGTATATACAGGTGAGAACCCCCTCCAACCACAAGCAAGGTTCTGCGGGTGCAATTCGGCAATTGAATTGCCGGAACATAAAGACGACATCAGCAGCACGGTAAGCTTCAAAAGTAGTTCTCTGTCTACTAATTCTGTTTCCGAACCCCTCTATAACTCAGCTCTATCTACGACCAGCCACCCAAAGCAGCTTTAACAAATGCTAATACCAGTGTCGTCGGCTTCGGAGAATCGCACTACTTCAAGACACGAATCTGCGGAACTTCAAACGCCTCCTCAACGACCTGAACTTATTCTAATCTCTCTCCGAATATCTGGATTCGTGTCACAAAAACTCTAGCACATGTCTTGCTACGCGGCTATGGCAGCTATTCATATTGGCAGCAATGCTCGGAAGCTGTCCTCGCCTTCTTTTTGGGTCATACCACCTCCTGATCTACTTGTCTACGCATAACCACAAGAAGAGGTTCTTCATGACCAGTACATGGGTGCAATTCAAAACACTATAAAAGATTGGGTGGATAGAACATAATATACTCGTAGCTACCGC
>JABCKK010000050.1:23485-44892 GCA_018221785.1 Calocybe gangraenosa
TCCGTAGTCAGTCGCATCGTATCTGGCAGTAGCCAAACCGTCTCCCGCGAGGCAATCGTCTATCCTGCTACCCTCACCAACTATCTGGTGTCGGAAGGTCAAGGCGTCACTGCTATGAGATCAAGATTGGCCGCGAAGACATCTGCGTGCCCAGACACCAAGATTGTTTTGACTGGATACAGTCAAGGGGCACACGTCGCAGGAGACGTTCTGGCCGCCAGAGCCACCGGAACTAATAAAGGTAAGTAGGGGGACTAGAATGGAAGCTTTCTTCTCCATGTTGAAATTATTGACTCCCTTAGTTGTTGCCGCCATCTTGATGGGTGATCCAGGTCACGTCCGAGGCGAGTCGTTCCAGAAAGGTAATCATGCAACATGGTGTTCCTTCGTTGAAATACCTCATATATCGATACCTTAGGATCTGCCAATCTCCTCAACGGTTTATTCCCTCGTTCAAGTGGTGCATTAGAACCCTTTGCCGCTCAGCTCAACTCCTTCTGCGACATCGGTGACCCATTCTGCGCTGGTGGGTTGGATACCGCTGTTCACCTTGCCTACGTCACCAAATACGGGACGGCCGCGACCAACTTTGTTTTGGGGAGAATAGGTGGCTGAAGGACTAGCGGGGTTTAGTGGAGATAATGTGAGAAGTATGATTCAACAACAAGTAACAGTTCAATTGTTCTATACCCTTTGCGTGGAAAGCGTCAGATCCTCCTGAGGTAAAGCCCATGCAAGAATTCTCAATGACAGCAAAAGCAAGATTTCACTTGCGCGCTTCGCCTACGACCAGACATTTCAGGCTACGAACATGCAATATTGAACGATAGTTGAGCTCTACATTCGCCGATCCAACTTACGAGTTCGAGGTTGATCCATATTGAGCAATTCTAGACTTCTCTATAGAAATTAAGACCTGAACACCGACGAGATCATAGAGCGCATGAAATCCTGCGTCAGCATAGGTGAATTTCTTGACCTGGAACGAGTACTTTGCGAGATCTACTAGCTATTCGATGAATAAATAATGGTTCAGTAACCACAATATTCTCTTGTCGGTATTTGTCGATTTCAATTTAACGCTGATCACATTCACGTCCTTGTTTGTTGGGATCGCGAGTATCAAGAATGCTAGCAGCCTCAAAGCTTTGTGCTTGATTACAGAAGAGCTTGCTTTGGATGTCGCCAACATCGTGACAAGACTTGCGCAAACAACAACAAACCAACAAAATTCGAAGACCTTTTGTGACATGGGGGGCTCATGGTCAGTGCTCTTTCATTATCATCATTGTCTCAAAAATGAAGACCCTATAAATAGTTTCCTTTAGTGTGGAAACTTCACGCTTTCAATATTCGAGGAAATTAGAATGCCCGCGAACTAAGACATCTTAAAAAGTCAATTTGAGTTGATTAATGGGGACTGGGTATCTATCCCAAAAAACCTGATTACGAAAGTGCCGTGAAAACACGATAAGGAGGACAGTATGGGTGCAATTCTGAAGCGTATGTCTCACTCAATGGTCTGCCTGCATTCTGGTTCCTAAGCTATTGAATGACCATTGGGTTCTGTTCAGTGACGCGAAACTCGTCAAGATAGACGGCGAGGGTACGAGAGGAGCTGGACAAGTTGGCATACATGTACCCTTCATCCAGGAATGAGGTATAGTGTAATTTGGCATGCTGAATCTTCAATGACCTAATGACCCTTTTTCCAGTTCATTTAAGCGGCGTTCATTGGCCATGGTCTTCCCGGAATTAACAGCAGGGCTGGAAAAGGGATTTTCTCGAACCTCCAGTGTTTATAAAAGTGTGTAATATTTTATGATCGAGAATACAGTGCGTTGTAACATAAAAGTCTGTAGACGTATATCAGTCTACCACAATACCACAAAATATAAAGAAATCCGTTGACCCCGTCCGTGCGGCTCAGTAACCACTCTCGGAAGTGTGATGGTGACATGATCAAAACTAAACATGCGTATTGACAGAAGAGAAGAGAGATAGCCGAGACAAGGTATTGGAGTGGATAAGGTGATCTCACTGCGCGCAAGGCATTAGCGCAACCGAAGCCTACCGAAGGTGGACAAGTAAGGCACCTAAAGTCCAAACACTTTGCATTTCGACCCAGTCGAACCGAAAACTCAATCAATAACACAGAATCGTTCGTTTCATGCTATCATATCATGGCCTATTCTTTTCCCTACTTCCATCAATCGCTGTGTTACAACCGAAGCCATATTCCTGCACGGCCCCAGGATAATGGTTCAAGGATGGCTACACTTTACTCAACAGAAAGCAGATGATCACGGCGGGTCGACGAGGCTTCGACCCAATTATCGTCATCATTCTAGTAGTAGATGTATCTATAGAAGGGGAAAGAACACGGCCTCTCGCATCTTTAAGATCTGGAATTGTTCATGCATTGTGGTGACGCCCAACAAGGGCTGAAAAACGGTGTAGATGTCGCGAATGCTGGCGTGATGTTATTCAAATCGGTTTTGAATAGTTTAATGTACCTGATACCTTCTTGGAAGCACTCATGTTGATTCATGTTCAACCAGTGTCAAACTCCGGGACCACATTCTTTACTACGTTTCTACTCTCTTCACGTTCGTTAATTATAAGACTCTTGATCTCTTCTATCCCCCCGCCTTCATGTCTTTTACCCTAGTAGCGATGGACCTCCCTGATACGTTCTACCCACTCCATTTCAATTCCGCTTCATTTCTCTCCCCAGATATCGACACTTTGAACTTCGCACTGGCTTCAAGACATCTCGAAATTGTGTACTGACACCGGAGCTTCGCAAGCTGCTTTCGCCCAAGCTCGCAAATGGGTCAAATTACACACATAGAGTTCATTTCAAGTGTGCTCACCAACACGGCGCACAAGCTGTAGCGCCTACGAATGTGAAAATTGTCTTTGCTGTACAGGCATTACCAGGCTACCGAACCGTCGCTTAAGCTCATCATTTTGTCCCTGCGGATACAGAAATGCAGGTTACAGTCGTTATATCTCTTTCTTCAGCGTCTACGACATGACTATACATATATTGATCTATGTCTTCCATCAATGCTACAACTCGCATCTACGCTGTGTTTATTCTGGGCTCGCTAGTCTACTGGCGCCATCTTGGTGATATCGTGTACCTCCAAATTTCGTAGCGTCATTCTATCCCATGTTGGTGGCTTAGCCAAGGTGCTACAACGGACCCCACTTTATGCAAGTAGCCAGATGCCGTCGTTCATCTCGACTATGTCACCGAATATGGAACCGCCACCACTAAGATCTATTTTGGAGCAAATCGTTGGCTGAAAAGTTCTGAGGCATAACTCCTGGTGAGTAGCGAAATGTATTATAATCCGGGAATGCTCAACATTCTGTATGTAGGTGACACCGTTGCAGGCTGAAAATGATCTGTGTACGAATATCATTTATGTTGAGAACTTTAAAGCACAGCTTGATTGTTACCTATCCGATCTCGAACTTCTGACTCGGTTCTATATTGAACCTATGAGTATGAATTCCGAACCGTGGTGATGACGCCCTGAAGAGGTCACAAAAACGAAGGGAAAAAGATGCCATCTAACTCTATACCTGGCATTCAGAGCCACACATTGAGGCACGACGTGTTGATGAGCTATTTGCGCACTGCGCACAACGTGAAATAATGATTACAAGTACCTTTGTTCTCAGCGATGGTGAGAGTGTCCGAACTAGAACTAGAGCTAAGAGCCAGAACTGCCAACTCAACGTCACGTTGATGCAGAGACCCATGTGCAGTCCGGTAATAGCGCACAAACAACCTGCCACAACATTTTCGCGAGTATGAGAGACATGATTAAGTTCATCTGGTGTGGTAAACTTCTCTTCTTCGGGACCCCAAAAATTCCCACTACTTTGACTGTTAAGCCAGTTGTTCCTTCCTATCCTCGATACTTCTCTTCTCATCTGCGGTAGAAGAACGGTCGTCTATTGCAGACTCCGTCTGATTACCCAGTCCCATGAGGCTGGTATCATATCCATTTGCTTCCAAGTATTCGCGGAACTGTGATGATTAAATGACAACGTGAGTGATCTTTTCAGCGGTAGGCGAATCAAATCGCTAACATCACTATCCTCTTTGATTATACCCTCCGGCGTTAGCGGATGGACGAAGAAGTAGCTGATCAGTGCACTCAAAACACATAGTCCTATCATTGATGACCATAAAGTTAGTAAATTCCATCGTCGAGCGATTCAAGAGAGTGAACACACCACTGGCAACCCAGAACGGACCTGTATTCCCCCGCACAGAATCGGCGCCCCCAAAAGCTATTAAAAAGTTTTGTTGATCAAGGTCCGTTGATCACAAGTCAGTTCCCATACCTTTAATCATTGGAGGAAAGACTGAGTGGGTTGTGTAGTATATTAAGTTGGTATTCCAAAATAGAGATATTGACTTACTCCAGATACCAACAAAGGCGCCGACTTTCCCAACAGCGGCTGCTACACCAAAGTACTGCCCACGGACTCCAGTAGGACACGCCTTAGCTGCTAGTATAAACGTGCACAGCCCGGGACCAAGCTGCGAAAACGATTGGAAAAGGCCGTAAAGGATCTATAGGTAATGGGTTCAATAAAAGTGATAAGCCCAAACAACAAATTCCACAGCATACGGAAAATGCGGCTATATGCTTGGTAAGTCTAAAAGAATGCTGGTGAGGATAGATTGAAAGGATGCAGAGACAAGGACTGCCTACGGGACATAGAGGCCGCTCATTATGAAGCCAACAAGTGCTTGGAGAAGAGAACCAATGATCTTGCGATCATAAGAATTAGCGAGGTGATTAACAAGAAGCTGTATTCTACCAAAGTCCACTTCGGTCCAACAGAATCAACGACGAATGAGCCTATCACAGCCCCTGAAAGACTGGATCAGAAAGCGGCCGAAAGAGGATCAACTTCTTTGCCATACCTGGTAAGGAGAAGAGCCTATGGAGAGGGCTCAGAAATTTGTGTACGAGAGGAAAGAGAGAAAATGTACGAAATCACGATATTCCACCCAAAGATGACCCCCAGATCTTCAGATCCGCCGGTTATGCTGGGCAAATGATTCACCTTGGGTGAGCTGGAAGGTACCAACGAAAAACTCACTTGTTCAAAATGGTCGGAGAATAGAGAGAGAACTAGTTGGACGTGAGAAACGCTCTATTAGCCAAAAGGCTGTATGACCCACAGGGTACCTAAGTACAGGTAGATTGAATTTCTGAAAATGAGAGGAATAAGATTGAGCTTACACTATGATATCGAGTATGAACCTGGAAAATATTCCTGTCTATTTCCCTCAAATAGCGAAAAACATGGAAGCTCACCAGACAATAGATATTGCTAAAAGTTCAGCCCAATAACGACGAAACACGAGCCTGTACGGTATACGGGTATTCTTCATAGAATCCTTCTTGTATCGAACAGGTTCATCCATATTGAGTCGCCAAAGCAGGACAGCAAGAGCAGGAACCATTCCGAGCCCTAAGGAGAGACGCCATTGTGCTCGGAGGTGGTCGGGGCCAAAGCTTGTGGCAAACGACGTACGTGAGTAAAGACTACAGAAAGTGAGAATACGAAATCCACACATCAAATATAGAACCCAAGGCACAAAAGCCGCAAGTGTACCCCCAAAGACTAGGGTGGAAACTAGTTTTTCACCGTCAAGAAGAGACAAGGGTTGTTTAGCGCGACGTTGATGTTAGGGAGTACAAAATCTATCATGACGTACTTGTTGCTAGGCCGAGCCACCGATGGCGTGCATTTTTATTAATTCCCGGTTCCTCTGATTGTTCCGAGGCAGCAACGGAACCGCAAGGGTATTCCGCTCCGATGCCGATTCCGAGGAAGAAACTAGGTAAAATAAATCAATAATGAAGATTGAGGTAACCGAATAGAAGGGCTTACCGCATTGCACTGAGCATGCTTAGGAGTCCGTCAACACTACCATGAGCGCCAGACGATGCGGCTGAGAGACCCGAGAACAGGAGCACGACTGTGGCTGCCGACATCTGAGTAACAGCTTGAGCACATCCCAACTCATCTGAAGATAGACTAGAGTACCATTCCGAATTTTCTACCGACTTTATCTGAAAGAACACCTGCAGACAGAGAGTTCAAATTCCATCCATGTCATTTAGCTTTCAAGGAAGAATGTTTTACCAAATAGGAGCATGCCTGCTACCGTTCCAGCAAATCCTGTGCTGTTCACTACGGTGCTGTAGTTGTTACGCGCAAGAGCTTCTTTGCCATATATTCTGGTCAAAACTTAGAGAGATTGGATCAATACTGGAGGGGCGGCTTGCGAGAAGGTTTCTAGCCTACTTGTGTTTACTATAAGTGAGGACGAGGACGAGGACTGAGTGGTAGCATCACAACTTGATCCCAACAGTATAACGCACCAGTACCAATGATGTGGTTTGCATAACCTGAGAAATTCAGATGTAAGATGTATCATTCCCATCGATCCCTAATCGATTTTCCGTAATCACCATCAGAGAATAATGCTGTTCCACATCTATAGAGCGCCTGTTGGGTAAGCGCCCGTCTTTTGGATTCATGGATGCCAAAGATTTAACGTACGCAAAAATCAAGGAAACGCTTTTGATCCTCGCTTTCAAAGAGAGCTGGGTCGACATGAGGGAAACTTCTGCTCGATGTTCGAGGAAGTCTACCTCATCTCACACAAGATAAAGTACAGTGGTGTGCGTGCGTGCGGCTCACCGAGGGCGAGCCCGGCAGAAGGGGGTGTGACAGGGACCTGTGGATTCTGAGGTATTTTGGGAACTTCTAACTTGTGACAATCGCACGTTTGTCGTTCGTCGTTTGTCGTTCGATCCAGTCGATGAGCTCCCTCGAGGATGCCATAGAGGCATTCCCGTCCTGCCATTGCGAGCTGGTTTATTTCTGTGCATCATAGATGGAACAAAAAGTTGACATGCGAGAATCCGAGGCCAACGGTCCTGAATGCACGAACTAAATGATACTGTGGCTTTAAGGTACTGTCAAGCGTGAAGCTGTGAGCCCAGTTGATCAAAGCCTATTCGATCAATAGTCAGACCTAGACATGTTCGGTAGATGCAGTTGAATGGCGAGGGGGGATACGAGCCAGATCATAATATATTCATCGCAATTTTGCAATAGACGTTCACTACTTGGCCACTGATATGAAAGAAACCATCTCAATACTGAGAAATTTTCATCCACATCCTCGTCTGAACGCTGTGTCTGATTATGTCAAGGGTGGCATTACATATCGTAAGCCAAAGTATCAATAAGATATCAGCGGATGGAGCTTGAATAAATGATGAAAAATAAGATACTGCCAATCGAACTTGTGCTCAACAGTACATAATACCCGCCCCCACCCAGCGCGTCTCTTCGATACGAGTATAGTGCAGCCTAGGAGAGAATTGTGAACGTAAGTAGAGAGAAAAGGCTGGTACGGCTTTTTGATGCGCCCCTCGGAGTATTCCGGGAACAGTACAGTGCATGCTCCCCTCCAAATATTTTGCCGAAGCTGTCCCGCACCACTCCTCAAAGTGCAACCTAGGCCTCAGCGTTGCCGTAGATAATCCGCTTCTTCTATGAACATATCATATATCTGAAGGGCACTGGTGGTCTCGTGGTCTAAAGCTGATCAATTCTGGACTTCTACGTGCGTGTTATAGAAGGTGCGAGTACGGCAATACCAACACTCTAAATGCCCACCGTACATGCCATTCAGGTTTGAAGCAAAGTGACTATACGAAATGATCACGAGCTCTTAGGGTTTTTTTATAAACGGCAATGAACTACGTTGCCATAGTTTGATCACCTTTGCATTAACCGCGATGTTTTGCCATGGGGCATGCATGTGCTACGTTATGCCGACTATTTAACTTGTGAAAACCATTTGCTATCCAACGAGTTTGCGACTCTTCTTTTACTTCCTCTACCATGATCTTGAATACTTTGATACTCCTTGGTATATCTGCTTCTGCAGGCTTAGCTGCCAGTGTAACACCATGGGTGGCATATGCGCCAGCTGAACCCTACCTGTTACTGATATCAATTTATTCTAGCCGTTCGATTTAACCACTTTGGCGGCGCCTGACGGCTCAATTACTGCCAAGTTTGTCTCCTTTGGCGCGACTTTGACAGAATTGTGGGTCAAAGATAGGGACGGAAAGTTTAGAGATGTCGTATTAGGATATGACGATAACGTGTGTTGATTTCACGACTGAGCATTTCTGGGAATGACCTCCTCTGTATCAACAAGTCCCGTCTACTCACTGACCCCGACCACCCGGTCTTCAATCCAATTGTTGGCAGGTGAGCGGCAGAATTACCTAAGGCTTGAAGCTTCTCAGTCTTCCTTAGGTATGCTAATCGCTTGAAGAACGGTAGGTCAGCTTTACGCGGGTCTCCTTTTGGCTGATGTCCAATTGGACCTTTGCCCCGAAAATAAAGGAACTTTTTCTATCCCAATCACAAAGCTTCCACAGCCAGATGGTCCAAACGTGTATCATATTCCCACTAATGATCATGACGGTGAATATCTGCCTTTTATCACGTCGTCTAGGATGTACGTACTCATTTAACTGTATTAGGCCAGGCTAGTAGTTTATTATATGGTATATCCTCAATCTTACCCTTTTTCAGGTTACTCTTCACGGGGGAATATTTGGCTGGGACCGTCGCAACTGGACCATTGTATCTAGAACGCCCACCAGTGTTACATTCAAACATGTTGATGCTGCAGACGAGGGCTTCCCCGGAACTGTCACTGCATTCGTAACTGTTTCAGCCAAAGGTGTCTCTCCTCTCAGTACTCAAAATTATTGGGTAGGCAACCCATACTGTGGGTAATGGCGGGGTGCTAAAGACAGTAGTTCGCGCGACTGCAACTCAGAAGGTCTGCGTTCTATTCATAATTTTCTACTACACACCTCTATTCACAGCTAACATGCGTTGCAGACACCCATAATGCTCACGCAGCATATTTATTGGTGAACTATTATAGTATCGTTGTATGGGTGTGTAGGACAGCTTACCTTTTCGATAGGAATTTAGATGCCTTCCAAGGTGGAACCAATGATATCCTGTCTCATCATTTACAGGTGGACGCCTCTCGAGTGATCGCCCTTGACGGTAATGCCATCCCCACAGGCGAGTTTACAGCAGTAGGAGGCACCCCGTTTGATTTTAGGAAGGAACAGGCGATTGGTGCCCGCTGGAACGATACGATCAACTTGTGTGGGCAAGGTATGACTTTTGATTCCCGCGAAAGTGACTTTGAAAAGCATGGCATTGAGTTCTGTCGTGTTAGGTTGTCAAGGCTACGATAGCGCTTGGATCTATGATCATTCAGAGAATTCTAGGACTGGTACCTCGCTTTGGAGCAATCAGTCGGGCATCAGGTAAACATTTACGTTTAAAATATTGCGAGTACGCCTACCTAGCTTGCTACAGAGTCGACATTTCAACGAACCAACCAGCGGTCCAAGTCTATACTTCGTTTTGGCTAAACACACCCCGAAAAGTGACTCATGGCGGCCCAACACTCAATTATGGCAGATGGTCTGCTGTAGCCATCGAACAAGAAGGCTACATTGACGCAATCAATACACCTGAGTGGAATGTGGACCAAATTTGTGAGTTCTTTCCTAAGAAGCATATATTTTCTCCCTCGGTGACCGAATTCGGCAAAGATTACCCCGGCAGAGAGTTCGAATGGAGCTCAACCTATAAATTTTCTGTTCTCAAATGATACGTGTCTACTCTTATTAAATGCGCCTTGTTTTCACTCAGTACCATTATTCCATGTATGTATCCCAAATGCCCAAATGATAGTACTTCATGGTGCTTAAAACTGCCAAAACAAAGTTTAATATTAATCCTGTCAAGGTGATAGCAACGTTACCCGTCCTCGTGATACAAGCTCAGGGACGAAACAGGCAATATCGGTAATCATTTCGACGTTTAGTTCGATGTTTCCCTTCTTTCCCATGCTTCGAGCTGAACAGCCTTCCATTTTGTGCCATGTCTGGCTCTTATACTTATATGGTATCCGACGCGAATACTTGCGGTCCGTACAGTGAGGATATACCCATGGGTAAAACAGTACTCAATAGGTTCAACCGCGTCATCAGCGAATAGTGTGACTGGCATGAGCAAACTCTTCCTATTCCATACCGATGGTCAATCCCTACACAGCTCTTTTCACATGTATAAACAGTGCTCACAACAATGTCACATCCATCTGAGTTGATGGGGGCTGGGATTCAAAGTCGAGGTGAATCGGGTCGCTTGTATGTTCACACAACTAGGCTCTTGTGGCTGACTCGACATCAGCTCAACAACCTGTTTCAGATCCCCTCCCGTTAGACGTTTTCCATTTGTGGATAATCCAACGAACGAGGTTCCTGGCAGGTTGCTTCCATGTTTAACATGGGGAAATGATGTTTTCTTATAAATGTTGAGGTTTGAACAGCTGTAGCTTCCAAGCTCTCCACACCATGTCGGACGAACTTGTTGCTATAAACCTGACGAGCACTGCAGCTCACCTGTAGCTATTCCTTTCACGGTTCCCAGCCACGGCAGAACTAACGTGTAGAATCTCTACAGGATGGCAGCCAAGATGTATTCTCTTGCGGCGTGCGGTATGCTCCCAATTTTTTTTTGGCTTCGTCCAGTGGCTCATAATGTCTAGTGATGCTGTTTTATGACATTTTTATTACGATGGGGGAAGAGATTGAGGGAGTGTGGCTAAAAAAGTTTACTCCCATGACGGCATTATGGTTTATGGTTTGTTCCGTTGGCATATTAGTTATAGCTTGTAACGCTAATAAGGTGTTTTTTTTTAGAATCGCTATCTTTCACCTCTAGGATATATTATAATCATCGTTTGTAGGTTTTACCTCACCCTTCTCACTCACCAATTCTACTTCCCATAACTCATGTCCACTAGCATTTCACCAACCGTGGACCAAAGAAGTCTGCAATCGTTACATACTGTTTCCAGAGGCGCTTAAGGTTGTGACCTCGTTCACAGTTGGTGGTACGTAAGAGCGGATGTCTTGCTCTAACGCTTATACTAATATTTGCCCTAGTCATTTTCATCCTCCGCCTATACGCTATATATTCCCTCAGTAAGGTGGTTGCGATTGGGGGGAGCGTGTTGCTTGCGATGGAACTGGCCGTAAAAATTGTAAATCGTTCTCTACCTACTGTAAGATCCAAACGTTAAGTTGTACTCGACTTCAGTGGTCTTTTACGGATGGAACAAGCCTTGACCTCCCTCCAGGTGGGTCGTCATCTCAATCTGGGCTTTTCTCTTTATACACAACCTTTTGATAGGACTTGTCGGTTGTATATTGGTGGGAAAAGAACAGAAGTTGGTGTTTTGCTGCTAACTTTATCTCAACCTCTTGTGCCAACATATGCCTCTATCTAGCCGCTTTGTCTTCACTTGGATTGCCGAACTCGCATTTGGTCTGTCATTCGCCGCTTCAGCTGTACCAAGCTCTTACACCGATCGCAGATTCGATAGTCTTCTTTGCAACGCTCTACAGAGTATTTACTCTCAATCGTCTGCGTCGTGGTACGGCCGCGAACCTCGTAGATTTGATATTTCGTGATGGTAAGTTCATAATTCTATTCGAAACATTGACGCACTTTCCTACCCGCTCCGATGTTTGCTTTAGGTGTCATCTATTTTGCCGTCATTTTTGCTGCAAATCTTGTTACCGTTCTATTTTTTCTGGTAGGCTTATATTCTAGCTGTAAAAATTAAACACTGACAACAACGATAGCTTGCCACGGCAAGTCTTTCGATGTGATGACGAGTGTAGTCCCCCATACCAACCTCATTTATTTATGTAGGCCGATCTTCAAGCTATCAATGCAAGCTTCAGCACTCTGTAGGTCCTGGATTGATTTGGGCTATTACCACTAGTTTGATCTTCAACTTTCGAAGCATCACAAGTCTGATGGTCTCTCGACTAATTCTCAATCTGCGACGAGCCTCTCACCAAAACATAGTGCTACAATCAGGTGCTGAGATGCTCACCGTAGGTGCTGCTTCGGGATCGTGTATGTTGTTCTTCTTTATCTGGTGAAATTCCTTCTCTGACAGCTGGTACATAGATATCGATAGTAGCCGGGGTTTGCTGCTGAATAGCAACTGAGCTCTTTCTTTTTTTCACGCCGAAGATTATTCAATATTGCACCAGTTCGCGGCGAAGCTGGGTCTGCCTCGACGTGGCCTATTCCCAGCTCCATTGACCAGTATACACCTCATGTGACTCACTCACACCTTGATAGATTATTTGGATAACTGCTTTTGGATTGGCAGCTACAACTATCTCTGTCATGTTTAGTTACACTTCAAACTCTGAGAGGATAGTTCACCATTGTGACTAGAACAGTTGACGTAAAATACATATGCTTTTCGAATACTGTCAGCACTGGCCCACGGAGCCAGGAATCCCATGCAACATTTCATAGAAATTTGTAACGCTCGTCTTCCAAGTGGAATGTCACTTGATCCTGGCAATTATCGAGTCTTCCGAGGACTCTGCCTCGCCGCAGTTTGAAACAAGAATCATGGTACTTGGCGCACAAAAACGTGCCATGTATCCATATGCTGTATAATATTAATGGATCCACCTGATCCGTCATACTCATTGATTACAGGTGAGTGTGCTCCCATCAAAAACCTGATCCTGTACACTACGTTCCTTCTCGAATCGACCCTAATTGTTCTGCTCGCTGCCATCACCTTGGTTTCGGGCTGAATGTCGCATCCCCTGCGTACCACTATTTTGGGGTGGTACATACTTCTTAGATTTTGGACAAGTATATTCGTGCACTAGGGATATGGGCACTAGATTGTAAACGCTACATGGCAAAGATATAACAAATCAACCCACCACCTTTTTTTATTTTACACGTTTCGCAATCCCGTGAAGACTTCTCGCCAGCGCACAATGCACGACGTTTTGGCCTGCTGCAATTGGGGCTGTGGCCTAGGAACATGAACAAACTGCGGGTGTAATTGATCAAAGAAAAGACTCATTACGGAATTGTTTCTCAGAAGCCTTATAGTTGCATAAAGGGCACCTGCCATCGACGGGAGCGAGTAGCAGCTTGTTGGACCTGCTGCACCCGTCTGCGTGTTCTAAGGAGCATGAGCAACAGACTATGAAATTGATAAGTACAATGAAACAACTCACTACCGTTGGATGCCATAATGCAGGTGTGACACCTTTTCTTCATATGGGCTGCTAGCAGCATGAGCAACAGACCATGTTATTGGCGTAATCAACTGACAATTTTGGAGCGATTTGTCTGCTTTTTTCCTGAGGCGGACTGTGGATGGTTTTTTGTTCGATGTGCTAGCTTGGCCTTGAGGTATAAATGTCATTTCTAGTCTAAGCCCAAGGAACGTAAGACCCTACCAGGACTTCTCTCTCGTGTACCAATAGAATGGAAGGTTTCTCTGTTGATGTAGCCTTCGCTCGTGATACCAGAGTGTTCCACGTTGACCCTGATTCGGCCTTTGTCGTTCGATGAGGGAGCGAGGGGTGTTACAGACATCTCGATGTCTGGATCGATCTATTGATCAAAGACACGTTTCACACCTGACAAAAAAGAGTTATTGAGTCAAGTAGCTCACATCTCCAAAGGGGTTTGGCTGCTATCAGATAAAACGCGTTCACAATCGACGAGAATAACCACTGAGTCGAACAACTCACAACTTCTATAACGAGGTCCTTGAACGGAACCACGTAGCTTTCGGCGGTGCTGGACTCATCCACCATCGGGGGGTTCCTGAGTCTAGCTCGCGCTACAATTTCGTTTGAGTAGCGATTAGGTGGAACGTGACCGCTATCACGCAGTGGGATGGAGGCTGCAAGATGGCTTGATAACGAGCATAGAAGGATGATTTTAACAATAGCTGAACTGATATGTGGCATGTTGGCGATGAGAATTGTGGGCTTATGGAACAGAATATAATGGGGAGTTGAGGCCAGCCTGAAGAAGTGCCGTGCGTGGCTGTCCAGTTTAATATATACTAAGGCTAGGTCCATATGGTAAATTGTGATAATCAAGCTTCAAAAATTATACATCGTTGATAAGCGCTAAAAAAAAAGTTTATCAGCGTTCTGTACCGATTTACTGGCCGTGTAGTTTTGGGTGAAGAGAGTTCGGTTGCGCAAAGCCAGTATTCCACCGCATACGGCGCCAGGCCATCGAATGACCCAAAACATGGTTAAATTGGAGCTTGAGGCTACAAATGAGGGTTGAACGTTGAAGCTTGAAGCGGTAGGCTACATACGGTCTTTTTCTTTTTCGCCCTTCCATATGGAGCAGCCGAAACCTGGCTTTTTAATCACGGTGGGCTTCGCATGATTTATGATATGGTATGAAGTTATGAACTGCATGTGACGTTGCTTGGCCCATATAGAGCAGTGACATTGTGACAAGTGACTGGCACTGGCTAAAAAAGATGTGCCAATTACAGTATCAAGCTAACCAAATATAGACATATCAAGAACAGATACGCGAAAACGCGAAATTCGATTTTTCCGACATGGGTAGTGCGCGTGTTTAGCTTACAGCTGGGTACATAGTAGGTCATGAGATTGAATGCCTTGCCACGTTCCACAATCCCAGGTAAACTCAGAGAAGCAGCCAGTGATTGATGCTACTCTGGCTAATGATAATGGTTATGCCTAAAGCACCTATGAGCGCGTACTACTTGGAAAGCTACCATAATACCCAGGACTATGCAGCCCACCCAGCTGAGGTTCGGGTCCGTGGACGTTTGGCGTAAGAGGAATATCTTCGTACTCGTTGTCAACGCTAGAGTGAATTGTGGACAGACCAGATATACTATTGCTGAACCTACACCACTTCACGGCGTACGGCCATGTCAGGAATGGCCTGGGAAGGTGATATTGCGGCCGGTGTCTGGTTATAGTGGGCATTGGAAAGTTGATGTAGCGGCGACGACTAGACACCGAGATGACAAGGTGAGCCATGAATAGGACGCTTAGATACGAAATGAGAAAGGGATTTTTGAACAGAGGAGAAACATGATATTACAAGATCAGTTTCCAGACTAGGCTGAATGTGTGTGGTTGATTGGCTGTGTCTTCGCCGGGACTCGATTCCGGGTTCCCCGGTGGTTGTTGAGGCGGATCTGAGCCTTGCTCGGAACCAGGAGGCGGTTTTAATGATATAGGTTTATGACATGCGTGCTTCGTCCTCCAAGAAAATGCATGTGTTCCGTTGAATTTCCACATGAATGTGGGCGAAGTGGGCTATGAAGTCAGTTAGACGAGAGAAAGTGCATGTATGAGGTAAGTAGATGAATGTACTTCGTCAACATCACGGTCGCAGTAGAAGAAAAAAGCTGCCCATTGTTTCCGTGTATTGTACAACTCGCCATGGAAAGTTATCTGCAAAGGTGCTGAGAAGGGGGTTACTCACGACACAGATGAACTGGATACTCAGATCTCAAACCTACCATGTAGATCATCATTTTCAAGTTTGTTGCCAAGTACTGCTGTAGGATGTAGATCCGCTCCGGCGATAGGTATGACTTGTAGGATACGGGATGGTTCTGATGGGTGGTTCGGCCTTGTGTTTATCACTAACGTCAATGTAAGGAAATTTTACGAGAAAAGCGTGCTGTAAGCGGCACCAGTGAGGCATATTCGTGTCCCCTCGACACACTGTATTATTATGCTTGTGTTAAGTCATGGGGTACAAGCAACAACTACGATGCCTCACTTGAAGATCGGCAGGCAGCGTCACGTCTCGTTTCAGGGGTCCGCCCAGGCTCATAGCGTAAGTATTTCTAGTGTGTGTAGGAGGGGTTTCTTCGTCTATGACAATGTTAAATGAGGCAGAGAGATTGCCCAGGAGAGGACAAAGATTAAATTCCAATCGATCGACATGGAAAGTGCACTGGAGGTGTGTATCACCCGAGCTCAACGTTGACACTGGGGTCGCTGATATGGCTGGAAGAATACATGAAAGTAAAATGCTGAGCGTTCCAAGCATTGCTTACTGCTGAAGTTCTATGAACATCGTTGTATTGACAAAAGTCCTCTATTTGTCCGCGAGGCGGGGGGCGCGGACCGACCGGCTTGTCGTTCATCATTGATGCACTATCCAAGTTTATCTATAACATAAACAAGATATCAAGCTAGTTCGCTCAATCGATGTCGATGAGACCATTGACCAACAATTCGTGATGCCTTACTGATGGCTAGGGTGATACAAGCTGCACTGCCACATTGCTCATTAATCTTGCGTTTTGACCATCACCAACATTCGGTTTGAAATTCTTTACGCCGCGAAATACGAGTACGCGACCTCCCGGGCCTTATATAAAGGAGTGCGGGCCGTATTTTCTGTAGGGTTTCGCGGTTATCTTCTAGCAACGGCTTGTGAATATTGCGATATTCACATCGTCATATTTGCGCTAACACTTCCTACAACATCTATCAACTATTCGAGTTTAGAGGGCCGCCTGCCGCTCAGTTTGTCTCTTGACGTTGCTAATGAAAACCTTGAAATACATGGGATAGAGTAGAAGCGCATCACATGTACGGCGTGCTTGTGACCAAGCGCTTCTCACTCTGCCTAGTACGACTACTTCCCAGAGCGGGCCGCTCATCTGTTTTAGGTCACTTGTTGCATAAAAATGCCTAAACATTGACTGTCTACCCATGCTAGTAAAAATGGCGACCCCTTTACCACCCTCGCCTATAAACTTGAAATGGCTCGACGGAAAAGCACCCATTTCGACACCAGGTGGAACGTCATTCGGGATACCATGGAACCAAGGTGAAATTGACAAGACAACACCGGTGAAGCTCACCGCTGGAGGAAAGGCGGTTCCAGTGCAGACGTGGCCAATGGCTTAGTACATTTCTTATTCGTTTACGAGTTGTTTCATTTTCCGATGCACAGATGCACATTTCCTCTTCCTCGCAATACAGGGCCTACGATTTACGACACCTCTCTCGGATGAACTATACAATCGACATGTCCGCTTTGTTAGTGCCAGCGGTGGAATCTGGGGTGAACCCATCCGTGTTCTATCAGGTCTTCGGCGAGATGCAACAGCAGCAGTTTTGACTCCACAATTTGAAGGAACGGCGACAGCTGACATATCTACCTGGCCCACCTCTGTCTCTGCCCTTGTCGATCAACTCGCTGTATGGTCGGACTTTACATTAGATCAACTATCTTCAGAACGTTTTACCATCGCAAAGAGAACTGTTGCAGGAAGGAGTGCAACGTTCCTTGACCATGCGGGCTTCGGTACTCGTGCCTCTGGGCTTGGATACCTTGGCGGTGCCAAAGGCGGCGGTGTGGTCTTTGGGCTTAAAGGTATATATATTAGACTGTCACCAAGCTACTAACCAATTGACGTGCTACGTTTCAGACTTTTGGCAAGGAGCTCCTAGAGGCTTGGATATTCGAGGCGCTGGTACCAGTCAGGGAACGGTCACTCTGTGGGCTTATAGTCCTCGGGTAAGGAGTGTATCTTTTCAACTCGATATCGGTAAATGATATCGTCTCCATAGGCACCAGCTATGGACACGCGCCATTATGATACCGTTGCTCATGGAGTACGTACATTAATACCCAGTAATCGTAACCTCACTCACCTTCACAACAGCTGGATCTTTCGTATGAGGATGTCGGGAATCCTGATCCCAATCCCAACGGTGTCGGCCGTTCTTACGAAGCTACAATACAGCTATTCCCCGCCACGCCGTCTCGTACGCTTCTAGCCCAGCTGGCCAGTGTCCACGTACGTACTGTTTTAATTGCCTCCTAGCACGTCCCTGACTATTTCGTAGACCAAGGTCCCTCAAATAGTCGCTACACCCTCGTTCTACGCTGCTCACAGGTTGTTTGGTGGTCGATGGTTTGTATAGTTCTACACGCTATGACCTTGGGTTTAATTTGTGTTTTAGGAATGTCCCTAACACCTCAAGGAGCGGTGCCGCTGCCATAGAGAAACGTAAAAGCGATCTGCTAGATTTCTACCTGTTGGTAAGTTCTTTCAAACGTTACCGAACCACTCAACATATGTATCGTCTCCTTAGGATATTGAACAACGACAATTCTACGGGTTTTGGAATTATGGAGATGTCATGCATACCTATGACCAGACGCGTCATACATGGAGATACGACGTTGGCGGTTTTGCCTGGGACAACGGGGAGCTATGTAAGTCCACATCCAGTTCTTGTTAGCACATAAACATGAGCCGACTCCCAGCAATTCAGCAACTGACCTCTGGCTTTGGATTTCGTTTTTACGCACCGGAAGGGCTGATGTGTATCGCATAGCACATGCGATGACGAGACACCTTTCCGAAGTCGACTCTCATCATACTGGCCCTTTCGCTGGCCTTGGAAGCCGCCACAATGTCTCCCACTGGGGTGATGGTGCCAAGGAAGCCCGTGTCAGTGGCAGCACGCTGAGACGACCATTCTACTATCTTACCAGTATGCTCACTAACGTGACCGCGCGTAACGAAAATTAATTGCTGGTCTTTTAGCTGATGAGCTTATGGGTGACTTGATGGACTTCACTCTGCAAGCTGATCAGACGATTATGGTGTGGGAGCCTCTCCGCAAAGTTCTGCCCCCTCCACCTCCTCAAGGGCCTGGAAGGCTTCGCATCGGTCCCGACTGGACAACCCTGGCAGGGAACTGGTTTACTAAGTGGGAACGGACGGTGCGTATCAAAATCTTGCCGTTATGCTGGGATTGATATATCGCTTCAGAACGATACGATGTGGAGAGATCGTATCAAAATAGGCATGGTACGCTAGTTTGATACTCTAAGTTTGCTTATCTAACGACTTTCTTAGCGAGATATAGGAGGATTCAAGTTTGGCCTCTTCACTGGCAATGGGGCAGCGGTTGGGTGGAACGCAGATACTGCTCATATGGTGGACGAAGGCGGTGAAGGTCTGGGCTCGTGTGTATTACTCCCTATCTGGACAGGCACAAGAGCTAACGTTTTTCCTCTATGTAGGTACCATCTGACCATGATATTCGGAGGTGGCGAGTTCTTGATGGAAGCCATGGAACTCATCACTGACGAACCCACGTTTGATGCTGCATGGGTTGATTTTTGCCGGCTTTATAACGGCTCCAATGCAGAGTATGTCAAAGCTTTTTTTGATTGGAAATCGCTCCGCCCATTCGGATTACTAGAAAAATTGCAAGATACGGAAAGAGTTTCTCTAGTGGCGGTTTTGCTCAGGTAAACTTTCGTCTACCAATGAGGTGCTTTATAGAAATTTGACCGAACGTAGCTATATGCTAAGCTGCAAGCCTACGCTGGTCAGTATAATAACGATCTCTCGCGTATCGCGAGTTAATGGTGCGCTCTTAACAGGCCAACGTCTCAACGATACATCCCTCAAGCAAGCTGCCTGGAACAACATAACATCAAATACTGTCGGTGTGTGGCCTCCGGTCACTAAAGTAGGTGGAACCGATGTCTTGAACCCAATCTCAGAGGTATCACCACATCCCAGTCTTGTCTTGGCACAATGTTATTTATATACTTCTAACAGATCGCCAATCTTGCCACTAACGATGCTGGACAACTATCACTCAGCGAATATGCGGTCTTAGCCATTGCTCCTGAGTTGGCGCCAAATTCACTCGAAGCCCACCAAGTTCAGAGCTGGGATCAGTCAACCTTAGCTGAAGCCGAACTAGACGGGGGGCACAAAGATGGAGATTCAGCTACTTCAACGTCTGTGGAGAACGCGAAGAGAAAGCAGCCATTCTGGAAGCAATTTTCTTGTTTCTGAAATTGCGACCTTGTAAATTGGACCACATTCAAGTATACGTCTAATGCCGCCATTGTCCGCATATGGGAGTCTGTCTTGTCTGTCTTGCTATGAAAATAATGGATTACATATTTTGTTTGTTCAGGTCGATTAAGTTTAGCTTGACACTCAAAACAGAATCCTAGGACCATTAGCCTGATGGAGCTTGAGAGCTCTCATCTTCTGCCACAAAATGCTGTATAGATGCTGGATTCGCTCGATGCGCTCAATGATGCGGCATCGAGATGCTGGTACAGGCCGGCGTCTACCGCATGCCGAGTCGGGATCATCAAGCTTTTTGTTCCTTATTGACAAGCCATTGGGATCTCTGCCAACTATGAGCCTAGATATTTGTTCGAGATTCTACACATCCCCCTTCTGGCGAGGTTGAATGGATTCCAAGGTAACTGAGCTAATGCTCAGGTCGAGCTTGCCCAACCTTACACAGCAATTCCTCACAAGTATGCTTATAACATGGCGTTTGCAAGTTTTCTATGTGGCCAAATACTGCCACCTTTGGCATTCCATACATCATGCCAACTGGGCCCTCCACTGTCGACCTTGCAAGTACCGCAAGCCATCTGTAGCTATCCGTTGTAATCTCTGGTTGAATCAACAAAACTAATATGCATATTCTCTACAGGATGGCAGCCAAGATGTATTCTCTTGCAGCATGTGGTATCTCCTGGTTTATTTTTACAACGTCCAGTCTATGACTCATGGTATTTAGTGATGCTATTCTATGATATCCTGATTACAATGGGAGAAGAAATTGAGTTGATATGGCTCAAAAAGTTCACACCCATAACGGCTTTATGGTTCATGGTTCGCAGTGTTAGCACATTTGCACCCTTTGTGCTAACAGCTTGTTGCTTCCTGGTTTAGAATCGCTATCTTCCGCCTCTGGGATATATCGTGATCACCATATGTAAGCCCGCCTCTTCATGCCACCTATCAGATGTGAGTTATGTTCACCAGCGTTTCACCAACCATGGAGCCAGGAAGTCTGCAACAGCTATGTAATGTTCCCGGGAGCTTTAAAAATTGTCATAACATTCACAGTTGGTGGTAAGGATTGTTTCTTAGTCCGACTCATCATACCGATTAACATCTGCGTCGTAGTCATGTTCATCCTTCGCTTATACGCTATATACTCTCTCAGCTTGACAATTGCTATTGGAGGAGGTATATTACTTACGATGGAATTAGCAGTGAAGATTGTAAGCCTTTTTTATCAATCTAGTTCAAAATGAAAACGTGAAACTATGCCGTATTACAGTGGTCCATCATGGACGGAACAAGTCTTGACCTCCCTCTAGGTGGGAAAATAGACTTCTTTTACATCAAATTATTAAACTTCTTCAATAGGCCTCGTCGGATGCATCCTAGTGGGGAGGAACCACATGTTGGTGATCTTTTGTTGATCAGGTATCCGTTAACATATACTGCCATGCAGCCGCTTTGTCTTTACATGGATGGCAGAGCTTGCGTTTGGTCCGTTATTTGACATACG